>JAECXB010000341.1:0-28052 GCA_018151435.1 Zaprionus africanus | reverse complement strand
CTGTCCGTCTGTTTGTCTGTCTGTCTGTATGAACACCTGGATCTCAGAAACTATAGGAGCTAGAGTCTTCAAATTTTGTGACAACATCCGTGTATGTTGCAGTGTTTCAAAGTTTTTTTGAAATTTGGCCACGCCTCTTCCCTCCTCTGAAAATCAGTAAAAACTATTTAAAATTCACAATATACACCCAACAACCATAGTTGTACATCTTACACGACAAATACCTTGTCACAGGTGTTTTATGAAATTTTCATTTAAATCGGACTAAAAATAAGTGAGATATGATCCAAATTAAACTCAATTTCAACGTACCATTTATATTTAAACAGACCTAATTTACGCAAGAATATCGAAGTTCAAATCTAGCGTCGGACACAGCATTTTACACAACTTTTTACTTGCATATATGGTAATGGTAATAGAATAAGCTCAGAATGCAACTTTGCCGATTGAACGAAAAATGAGGCGATGTCTTAGTAGTTTAAGTGGCGGACAGCTGTTCTGCGTGCGCGAGTTCGAGTCGAGTCCCATACGCGACCGTTGCAACTATTTATTTTATTTCCTTTTTTTTTTATTTATTTCTTTATTCTTATGAGCTAAAAAGGAAAACTACAGTTATTTAATTAAATATCAATAAAAATAGTTTTCAAAAATTAAATCTCATGTTTTCTTGCAATATTTAAGACAAGCAATAAGTTACGAATGTTAGAGCCGAACGCCGATACATGCATGTCTGCATTTGCACATTTACGTTTCGGCGTCCCGCTCTAACACACATCAATTGCCGTATTCGGCACACATACGCAACTGTCAGATTTGTGCAACATTCGGCAGTTTATAAAAGTGTTCTACTTAATTAAATATGTTGCGTACCAAAATATTAAAAAACTATTGTTATGTTGCTGTTTGAATTATTTAATAGAAAGAAAGAAAAAAAGGAAAACTCGTCATACATTGATCGCGGCAGGAATCGAATCCGAGCACTGTCAACATTCATTGTTCTTCGAATCCGGTACACACTCCACTAAGCTACTGTACAACTTCACATCAATTTATTGCCCTCGCTCTATCTAATGGTTATACTTCTTGTCTGTTCGGTTTTTGCATTGTATAAGTGTTTTTCTTCTTTTGTCTGTCAATTGAATTTGTGCGTATCGTTCGAATTGAATAATGAGAATATAAAATTAATATTTTAAAATTTTTCCAAATGAAGCAAAATTTTCATTCATATGAAATAAATGATACACGGTATTTAATAATAATCCATGGCCTTCTACAGTCAGTACCTGACTGTAGCGTTCGACTGGTTTGAACAGAAGTAGTCGAGTAGATATCATTTGGCTATTTCAGGGGTCATTTCTTCATATGAAAGGTGTATAATTTGTTTTTTGAAGTAAGTTTCTATTTCTGTACTATTGGGACCTTTGGTAAAGATGATTTGTCTTTTATGTTGATTGATAGGTTTCTCTGATAATCCGATCAAATTGCTACTGTCTTCTTCAGCACTATGTTGTGTAGATTCACCAAAAAATGTTTGTTCTATTTTTACTCTAGAAAGTGCGTCAGCTACGTAATTTTCCTTTCCTTTTATATATTTTATGTCGAAGTCATATTCCGAAAGTCTAATTTTCCATCTTGTTAATTTTGAATTAGGTTCTTTTAGTTTGTGTAGCCAGCACAAGGGTTGATGGTCAGAAGCTACTTCGAAATGTCGTCCTAACAGATAGTGTCGGAAGGTTTTGGTGGCCCAAACTATTGCTAATAATTCTTTTTCTATGGCGCTAGAGTTGACTTCATGTTCATTTAGTGTTCTGCTGATATAACTAATAGGGTGCCCGTCTTGTGATAAAACAGCTCCTAAAGCTACATTGCTGGCATCTGTTGTTAATGTAAATTTCCTCTCGAAATTCGGTATTTTTAGGATCGGATCTTCATAGATTAATAATTTTAACTTTTGGAATGCTTCTAAGTATTCTAAACTGCTTATATCTATTGTTGCTCCTTTCTTTAGGCACTTGGTCAGGGGTTTGGCAATGTCTGAAAAGTTAGGTATAAATTTTCTTATAATATCCTGTAAGTCCTAAAAAGGCTTTAATTTCTTTTAGTTTTTCTTGGTAGCGGATATTTAAGTATAGCTTTGATTTTATCCGGGTTTGGTTTAATCCCGTCTTTAGTAATAACATGTCCTATGAAAGTTGTCTCTTGTTTTAAGAACTCGCATTCATCTAGTTGTAATTTTAAGTTTGCCTGTGATAATTTTTCGAAAACAGCTTCTAAAGATGTGGAGAAAACTATGATGTCGTCTAGGTATACTAGACAACATTTATTTAAAAGTGGACGGGGTAAATTATTCATACATCGTTGAAATGTAGCGGGGGCATTTTTAAGCCCAAATGGAATTCGTGTATACTCGTAGTGTCCATATTTTGTAGAGAAGGCGGTTTTGGCTATTGACTCTGAGTCCATTTCTATTTGATGAAAGCCCTTTGCAAGATCTATTGTTGTGAAATAATTTGACCTCCCTAGTTTTCCTAATATTTCATCTATGTTTGGTATGGGGTATCTGTCGTTTATTGTTATTTCGTTCAATTTCCTATAATCTATTACGATACGAAGCTTCTGCTGTCCAGAAGCATCTAGTTTTTTAGGTACGACCCAAATGGGGCTACAGTATGGTGAATTACTTTCTCGGATAATGCCCTGTTCTAACATGTCCTGGATCTGTTTTTCTACTTCCTTTTCATATGTCTGTTGGAAACTATAAACTTTAGAGTAGACGGGGATATTGTGTGTGGTGTTAATAATATGTTTTTCTTGGTTTGTGAACGTGAGCGTGTCACCTTCGCGAAATTGGATGTCTTGGTATTTTGTCAGTAGATTAGTTAGTTTCAGTTTTTCTTCTACGTTAAGGTGTTCTAATCGGAACAAGTTCTCCTGAAGTGTGGAGGTTTCTAAATAAGATGGGGTCTTGTGGAAATGAAGAGTCCATTTGAATATGGTTCTGTTCTGTAATGTTCTTACCGTCTTTTATCTTGTATTTTTTATTTTGTTAAATAGGGTGGCAGTTTTCTTTTTATAGTCGATTATTGCTTTGGCTTCGGACAACAATTTGCGTCCAATCAGCATGTCATAATGATCTGAGAACTGGTGGATCAAGAACTCTTGGGAAATAGGGAAGTAGTTGTTAGGTGGTATATTCGTAAGTTTGTTAATTATTAACGGGCCATTACTGGTGTGGATTAAGTAATTAGTTTCTTGTGTTGGTGTTTGAAAAATATTTCGCGTGAGCATATTTATCGTAGATCCTGTATCAATTAGACATTTCAATTCGGTATTATTATGTTTGATCGTTATATATTGGCTTGATCCGGGGCTACTAGCCGAAAATTTTCTGCTTGTTCAGGGTCGTCTGGTTCGTTGTCATTTGTTGTTGGTGTTTCCTCTTCTGTTGTTTCTGAATTGTCGTAGTTCTGTTCAGGGGGATACTGAATTAATTCTGGGGTATAGTTCGATTGATAGGGATAAGGCTGAGGCTGAAAATATTCTGGATAGTAGGGATAGTAGTAATTATAGTTATAAGGATATTCGGGTTGATTAGACGTTACTTCTTGGTATCTTAGCTCTTCTATGCTCATTTTAGACTGTCCGCTGTCTGATGGTCTCTGTCTTTTTATGGGGTTATTAGTCTGTACGTTTCCGGTTTGTGGATATGTTGTGGGCATGTGAGTGTGGCTAGGTCCAAAGCGATTTTGGTCAAAAATATTTTGTCGGTTAAAAGCTGTGTTTGGTCTGGGTGCTTGTGTCAGGGGTATGTTAGGTTGTGGGTAGATAGGTCTATTTTGATATTGAGGAATCGGATTTGTGTTAAACCTGGGTACATGAGGATATGCTTGGTGATAGGGTTGATAGACGTTGTTATAGAATGGTTGGAAGGGTGTAAGGGGTCTGGTTTGATTGTTCATTTGCCTGTTTTGGGGAGTGGTTGTTATTTTGTTTGGAATTGAAGTTGGCTTTATATTATCTTTACTTGAGGTTGGTGCCTCGTAAAGACCTTTTTCTTGTAATATGTTTATTAATGATCTCAAGTTTGGAATGTTACAGTTAATTATTCTGAGATAAATGTGGCTTGGAAGTTTTTGGATTAGATTTTCGATGCTGGTTTGTATTAATCTAGTATATAGAGTGGTTTCAGTAATATTATTTTCTAGTTCTAATTTACTTATAAGTATCTGCCGTTTTCTTTCGGCTTCTTCAAGGAAATGACGAACGTTACCTCGATATTGTGTGTTCCTGAATTCCTCCAGAAGTTGGTGGTTCGGTGCCTGGGGCTTGTAGTTAAGTGTAAGTTGAGTCCTGAGTTCACTCCAGCTGCTGAGGTTGGTCACTCCGAGGGTGCGGATAACATCGCCACTGATGTTCCGTTCGATGTGTCCAAAGGTTAGGATCTCCGTTGAAAACCTCGATTGCGTGTATTTGTCTTTCGACTTGAATCATATTCGAGTCAGACAATTCTATTTGTGTTGGTGCTGCTACTGCCATTGTAGTTTGTTGGTTTTGAATTTTGATTAATGTTTGTGTATTTGCCGTTGATTTATTTATTTTGGTTCGTGATTTGGATAGGGTTTGAGTTCTCACTATTCGTTTGTGTCTTTGTTTTAGGTTTTTTGCTGCTCGCTCACTTGTTATTATTAAATGTTTCACTTAGTTGCACTGTTATCATTACAATTCATTTTAGTTGTAGTTAAGTTTATTTAGTTTTCACTTAGTTTAGCTGATATTATTATGGTTCACTTGTTGTAATAAAGTTTATTTAGTTTTCCTTAGTTACACTGTTATTATTATTGTTCGTTTATTTGTGGTTAAATTTATTTAGTTTTCGCTTAGGTTAACTGTTGTTATTGTAGTTCACTTAGTTGTAGTTATGTTTATTTAGTTTTTACTTAGTTTAGCTGTTATCATGTGTTGCACACTTTGCTATTTCGCTTTGTTTTGAGTAACCTTTTGTGGATTTACTACTCAGCGAATTCAAAGGCGTCTTCTTAAAATTTGTATAATTTTAAGTTATTTCACTTTCACTATCACTCTGTGGTTTCGGATATGTTGTTAGTTTACAAATTTTCTTTCTTTCTTTTGCACCAATTGTACCGATTTACCGACGCGAGATATTGAAGTTGTAGTTCTTTAGACGGATGATACACAGAGAATTGAATATGTTTAATATCGCATCACTTGTATCATCCTACCGGCTGCGCCACTTACGTTTGTAGTTACTATTTTTCGAGTCGAATAAATGATCCGTCTGTAACGAAGACAAAGATCAACGCTGAAGAGACCAATATAGAATTGAAACACGAACAATTTCGGTGAACGTCTTTATTTTAAAACTGTCAGCTTAAGACTAAATGTACAGAGTTTTGATCGGCTCGAAGTGAGTCGCGAGAAACGGAAATGTGTTTGTCAGCATTTTTATTTATTTGTGTTTAAGTGCATGCAAAAAGAATGATGAAGTTATACAACAATCATGCGCTTTACTTTGTTGGGGGTCTCAAGTTTCGTTACGTTATGTTGTGTATTTATGCACGCGCAAGATTGTATGCGCGTTGTTCTTGTTAGATTTAAGTTTATGTAAGCGTAATATGAGAAGCATATTATGCTACTATATACACGTATTCATATAAAGACCCATATAAAGGCTTACGATACGAAAATTCAATCATACAAATATGGACTCTTTTCGTTTAAAAAAAGGTCGAAGGATATCCCATTGTCGTGTGCCGCTGGACTGTTGCTCTTGTTTAGATTCAATTTTGTTTGAATTTAGAAGGAACAACAATCGGGAAGAAAATGCTATTAATGATATTTAATTTTTAAACGTGAATACGAAAAATTAAACGACAAAACAGCTTTGCTTAATTGAAGAAATAATTTGGCAGTTTAGTGGCTTAATTGAAAATTGATTACCAAAATGCTAGTGAATGTTAGTCCGTTTCAAAGAAAGCATTCAAAATGCCTTGCATCTAATATGATAATTTGAATAAAGGCTCCTGCATCAAAATGTTATGAGCTATGTCGGAAAAGAATGAGTCATATCAATCCAGGACCTCGCTTAAAGAGTAAATTAGCTTCCGATCTGGGTTCAAAGCAGCATTTTTCCATGCCAACTTTTTTACGTACTGTGAAAATGAACCATGAACCGAGAAAATATAGCTAAATTTGGAAAAAATTTACCAACCAGATTTATTGCCAATAAGTCCAAATAAGTCATTGGCTTTTTAGTTGAAAACTTTCTATCCAAACAGCAATATGCAAAGATCAAAGCCCTGACGGTTGTAATATATTTCCATCATATGCAGAGGTCAGCGAGCTAAAATATCAACACAGGTCAAAAGAGATACCTTACATTCAAACCAAAGCAGAAGTAAGCTTACATAATCTACTTAACCATACAGCAGACAGAATAATTGAAATGCAAAGGAAGTAAATGCAAATTTTGGAACGAATTCTTGCAAATTAATTCTCAGTTTATATAAGCAACGATTGAATTTCGATGAGCCTGTTGGAACAGATCACTCTCTCATTGTAATAACAGTAATTTCGTTGAAAATAGTGGATCGGATAGAACAAATTATATGAGTGAATGAATCAAAACAATTCATAAGATTCTGCCGTCCATTAAAAATGGAATTTGCAAAAGTGACGAGACATCATATGAGTAGTAAATAAATAGGGGTCCTACAGCAGAATAAAAATTAATGGGTTGGGTAAGTGAATTTGATGGGTTGTGACGAGGGGGGATTAGGGAAAAAGCGTTTTTTTATTCAAATAAGGGGGTTTTTTAGGGTAGATCGCTTATTATAAGGTTATAATAGGGATAGTTAATGGAAGGTGGCAAGTGTTGAGATGTGAGCATAAGTGTTACTCATGGTATTTTAATGATATTTGACAGCCCGGGAGAACCTTTTTCAACAATTTAATGTGTGAATTGTCCCTTATGTGAGGTTAACCGTGTCGGTGAGCATTAAAACGATCGTTATGTTAGGTGGTTTGTTGGCATAAAGTTATGCAATTCTATCATTTTTAATAAAGGTGGGAGTGATTAAGTATGGTATAGTATTCAGCTAAACATCTGTCCTTCTTCTATTCGGTAAGAGGTTTGTTAGCATAATGTTATGCAAGTCTTGTATCCTATAAATTTTAATGAAGTTGGGAGTGAATATGTATAGTATACTCATCTCTAGCATGGTTCGGTGCCACAATATTTAAGCGATCGGTGACCAAGTTTTTGTTAGTATAAATAAATACGACAAACCGAGTAAATTGCGTTTTTGTTAGTTTACAAAAAAAAAACAAATAAGTCAAACCGAGTAGAGTGCGTTTACTACAACAATATTATTTAATTATTATTATTTTGACAGAGGGAGTCTCCCAACAGAGAAGGCGCGAGGCACTGCGACCAGAATGATCTTTTGTGCCTATAAGGCTCTCCCTATCTTGACAAAAGCTGCTCAGCTTCCCTGATGAAGCCTAGCAGGTCTTTCGTCGAGGAATGGACAATTTGCTCGGGAACTGCGATTTCCACGTGCAGATGTTTCCTCCTACTCCAAACCAAGGCTGGACAGTCACACAGTATGTGTTTGGTTGTTTCGTCGTCCTCTTTGCAGAGCCTGCACTCTGCATCAGAGGATAGACGCATTTTTGTTAGGTGATAGTTCACCAGATGATGGCCACTAAGGTAGCCAACAAGGAGATAGAGATCTCTCCTGGAGAGTGTGTCTGTTCTGCGCTTAACCAAGGGATTTGTAAGCTCTCTAGCCTGCCTCATCCCTGGTAGGAAGAAGCAATAGCGTTCGGTCAACCTATCTGCCCATGTTTTCACAAGGGATGAGATAGTTGACCACCCCACGCCGCAGAAGGGTTCGGGGCCAAGCAGAGGGGTTGATGATCCCGCTCTCGCTAGCTCATCCGCTAGCTCGTTGCCCTGGAACCCGGAGTGTCCAGGTACCCAACGGAGGGTAACTTTGTTTTTGTTGGAGAGCCTCTGGAGGCAGTTCCAGCAGTCAGCCACCATACGTGAACTTACTCTTTTTGAGGAGAGGGCTAGTATGGCAGCTTGGCTGTCCGAGAAGATGTAGATATTAGCTCCTCTCATCCCCTTCTCAAGGATGAGACGGCAGCAGAACTCAATGGCATGAACCTCGGATTGGAAGACCGTGGGCCACTTGCCCATGGCAATCGAGGTTTTGGAGTTGGGACCATGTATCCCGGCTCCAACCCCTTGATCAGTTTTTGACCCGTCGGTATACCAGTGTATGCCGTGAGGGTCGCTGATGGGGTTGCCAGCATCCCAGTCCTTCCGGTCTGGGATGAGGGTTCTGAATTTTGCACCAAAGAATAATTCCTTGGTCATAGAATCTGATCTAGTGCAGATCTCTAAGCCAGGAATGTCTTTGATAAGTCTAGCATGCCCTGATTCGGTAGCTAGAAGCCCAGATTGGAGCTTGATTCTAAGAAGGCTCAAAGCGGCGACTTCTTGTATTTTGATGTGCAGCGGAGTCAGATTGAGGATTGATTCCATTGCTGCTGTGGGACAGGTGCGAAGTGCACCCGTCAAAGAGAGGCAAAGTAGCCTATGCAATTTGTTGCATTTGTTGATGGCAGTGACCTGCGTCACCTTTGGCCACCACACAATTGCAGCGTAGGTGACGATGGGTCTTACCATCATCTCAAATAGCAACCGGATGTTGCAGGATTTGAGACCCCAGGTTCTACCAAAGAATCTTCTACATGCCCACATGGCATGAGTTGCCTTTGATAGAGTATTGTTGAGGTGGGAGTTCCAGTTTAGTCTCTTATCAAGGGTCAACCCTAGATATTTAACCTCGCTGGAAAGACCCACAGGGGAGCCGCCAATGTTCAATTGACCTATGTCAATAGAATAGCGCTTGGTGAAGGGGATAATAATTGCCTTTTGAGGATTGATGCTGAGACCTACATCTCTGCACCATCTGCTAACCGTATTCAGAGCTGATTGCATCAGCTCTGTCACGGTGTTGGAAAATTTCCCGTTCACTATTAGGGCCAGGTCGTCTGCGTAGCCGATTGCTTGCACGCCCTGGTCTGCGAGAATGCTTAGTAGTTCATCAACTACTAGAGACCAGAGTAGGGGGGATAGGACCCCTCCCTGGGGACATCCTTTGACCGCACTAATAACAGCAGTCGTGGTGTCCAAGGTAGAGGAGATGATCCGGTGCTTGAGCATAGCCTCAATCCATCGGATTAGGGGACGGGCAATATTTCTGCGTTCTAGCGCAGCAGAGATAGAGCCGTAGCCGGTATTATCAAAAGCACCCTCTATATCAAGAAATCAGCACAGAGCAATGTTCTTGGATGCGAGGGCTTTTTTTTTTTTTTTCTTTTTTTTATTTTTTTTTTCTTTTTTTCACCTCCCCCCAAGGGGGATTTTTATTTTAAAAACAGAGAAGACGCGAGGCACTGCGACCAGAATGATCTTTTGTGCCCATAAGGCTCTCCCTATCTTGACAAAAGCCGCTCAGCTTCCCTGATGAAGCCTAGCAGGTCTTTCGTCGAGGAATGGACAATTTGCTCGGGAGCTGCGATTTCCACGTGCAAATGTTTCCTCCTACTCCAAACCAAGGCTGGACAGTCACACAGTATGTGTTTGGTTGTTTCGTCGTCCTCTTTGCAGAGCCTGCACTCTGCATCAGAGGATAGACGCATTTTTGTTAGGTGATAGTTCACCAGATGATGGCCACTAAGGTAGCCAACAAGGAGATATAGATCTCTCCTGGAGAGTAAGTCTGTTCTGCGCTTAACCAAGGGATTTGTAAGCTCTCTAGCCTGCCTCATCCCTGGTAGGAAGAACCAATAGCGTTCGGTCAACCTATCTGCCCATGTTTTCACAAGGGATGAGATAGTTGACCACCCCACGCCGCAGAAGGGTTCGGGGCCAAGCAGAGGGGTTGATGATCCCGCTCTCGCTAGCTCATCCGCTAGCTCGTTGCCCTGGAACCCGGAGTGTCCAGGTACCCAAAGGAGGGTAACTTTATTTTTGTTGGACAGTCTCTGAAGGCAGTTCCAGCAGTCAGCCACCATGCGTGAGCTTACTCTATTTGAGGAGAGGGCTAGTATGGCGGCTTGGCTGTCCGAGAAGATATAAATGTTAGCTCCTCTCATCCCCTTCTCAAGGATAAGACGGCAGCAGAACTCAATGGCATGAACCTCGGATTGGAAGACCGTGGGCCATTTGCCCATGGCAATCGAGGTTTTGGAGTTGGGACCATGTATCCCGGCTCCAACCCCCTGATCAGTTTTTGACCCGTCGGTATACCAGTGTATGCCGTGAGGGTCGCTGATGGGGTTGCCTGCATCCCAGTCCTTCCGGTCTGGGATGAGGGTTCTGAATTTTGCACCAAAGAAGAGTTCCTTGGTCATAGAATCTGATCTAGTGCAGATCTCTAAGCCAGGAATGTCTTTGATAAGTCTAGCATGCCCTGATTCGGTAGCTAGAAGCCCAGATTGGAGCTTGATTCTAAGAAGGCTCAAAGCGGCGACTTCTTGTATTTTGATGTGCAGCGGAGTCAAATTTAGGATTGATTCCATTGCTGCTGTGGGACAGGTGCGAAGTGCACCCGTCAAAGAAAGGCAAAGTAGCCTATGCAATTTGTTGCATTTGTTGATGGCAGTGACCTGCGTCACCTTTGGCCACCACACAATTGCAGCGTAGGTGACGATGGGTCTTACCATCATCTCAAATAGCAACCGGATGTTGCAGGATTTGAGACCCCAGGTTCTACCAAAGAATCTTCTACATGCCCACATGGCATGAGTTGCCTTTGATAGGGTGTTATTTAGGTGGGGGTTCCAGTTTAGTCTTTTATCAAGGGTCACCCCTAGATATTTAACCTCGCTGGAAAGACCCACAGGGGAGCCGCCAATGTTCAATTGACCTATGTCAATAGAATAGCGCTTAGTGAAGGGGACAATAATTGCCTTTTGGGGATTGATGCTGAGACCTACATCTCCGCACCATCTGCTAACCGTGTTCAGAGCTGATTGCATCAGCTCTGTCACGGTGTTGGCAAATTTCCCGTTCACTATTAGAGCCAGGTCGTCCGCGTAGCCGATTGCTTGCACGCCCTGGTTTGCGAGAATGCTTAGTAGTTCATCAACTACTAGAGACCAGAGTAGGGGGGATAGGACCCCTCCCTGGGGACATCCTTTGACCGCACTAATAACAGCAGTCGTGGTGTCCAAGGTAGAAGAGATGATCCGGTGTTTGAGCATAGCCTCAATCCATCGGATTAGGGGACGGGCAATATTTCTGCGTTCCAGCGCAGCAGAGATAGAGCCGTAGCCGGTATTATCAAAAGCACCCTCTATATCAAGAAAAGAGCACAGAGCAATGTTCTTGGATGCGAGGGCTTCTTCGATTTTACCTACTAATTTGTGGAGGGCGACCTCTGTCGACCTTCCCGCTATATACGCAAACTGCGTGGGATGCAGAGGACAAGTTTTCTGCAGAGAGCACCGTATGTGCAGGTCTATGAGCCTTTCCGCTGTCTTAAGCAGGAAGGAGGTGAGACTAATCGGCCGATATGATTTAGGCTGGTCCGTGGGACGATTCCCTTGTTTGGGAATGAATACCACATTGACTCTCCTCCAAGAGACGGGTATGTATCCCCAAGTTAGACTAGCTCTAAACAGGCCGACCAGCGGATCGAGGATATGATCCAGACTGTTTTGTAGAAGGGCTGGGAAGATTTGATCGCCCCCCGGGGCTTTGAAGGGAGCGAAGGAATCTACAGCCCATTTGACCTTTTCAGGGTCGAAGATGGTTCCCGATAAACTGGAACCACGTGAGTCCGGTGACATGGTGACGTCATCTAGACTAGATAGATCTGGGTTCGCCACCGAACCCGGGAAGTGGACTTGAAGCAGAAGATCAAGTGCCTCCCTGCGATCTTGGGTGAAAGAGCCGTCTGCTCTTTTAAGAAGCCCTATACCATTAGACGACCCTTTAGCTAATACCTTGTGCAGTCTCGCTGCCTCCGGCAGCGATTCAATGCTACCACAGTAGCTGCGCCACGTATCGCGTTTGGAACGTCTAATGTTTTTATTATAGTTAGTTAAGGCGTCCCTATAGACGTCCCAACTGACGCGGTTAGCTTTGGCCCTATTGAAGAGACTTCTAACCTTCCTTCTTTGTGCGGATAGTTCCTCGTTCCACCATGGAACTTTACGGTTGACCTTTAGGGTCTTCCGAACGGAGCTGTCCTCGAAGGATGTGATTAGCACATCTTGAAGCAGGTTGGCAGCAAGTTCTATCTCATTGATAGAATTTGGGTTGCTGATCAACAAATCTGCTTTAAAAGCCACAGAGGCTTTAAAAAGTTCCCAATTGGTCTTTTTAGGACAGAAGGAGTTCTGACGGATCTCGACTTGGCCAGGTAGGTCGAACCTGATGTGCTGATGGTCCGACAAGGTGGCTTCGTCTGTGACCCGCCAGTTTACCAGTGAACTCCCAATAGAGTTACTGACTAGGGTGAGGTCCAAAACCTCTTCCCTAATGGCATTAATAAAGGTTGGCTTACACCCTATGTTAGCAACATCTAATTGACAGCACAATAGATATTCTAAAAGGGACTCACCACGTTTGTTAATGTCGCTGCTTCCCCAGATCGTGTGATGCGCGTTGGCATCACAGCCGATCACGAGCGGCTTGTTGTGTGAGCGGCAGAACTCCACCAGCCGCTGAACCTCTGTGGGGGGAACGTCATCCACGTCGCCCGGGAAGTAGGCAGAGGCGATCACAACTTCCCGGACACCTTCAGCCGTGGCTACCTCAATAGCCGTTGCCACCAGGTCTCTGTGGATGAAATTAGATAAAGGGAAGTGTCTCACATTGTTATTTACAACAATAACAGTGCGAGGGGCACCGCCCATGCGGTCATATATCAACTTACATGATCCGCATGATAGTCCACGGATGTGGCCACCGATCAACCATGGCTCTTGGACGAGAGCCAGGTTGATTGCTTCTTCGCAGACGACCCTGCACAGGGTGGCAGACGCTCCTCTGGCGTGGTGCAGGTTCGCCTGGAGCACCTTAATGGCGCTCGGCATCCTCCTTCAGGGCCTTTTTGACAAGGCCACCTGCCTTGCCCCCCCGAGAGTCATTGCCTCGGATGCCCTTCGGCAGTTTAGAGGAACCGCTCGGGGGAGGTCGCCTTGCGACCACGGTCGCCGGAGGGGCCCTTGCGGGGGTCTCCGCACTGTGCTGGTGGAGGGCCTGGGATGGACGACGGGGCGTCCGCTGCCAACCACCGGCCTCGTGCGGACCGCTGTGGGTTTGGGGGCAGTCACCACAATGACTGGGGGTTTGGGGATGGGTATCGTCTGCGCCACTGCAGCTGCGGCGCTGGTGGACGCCACCGGAGCGCTAGCCACTGCTTCCACGCCGGTGGGATCCACCGTTACCGCCGCTGGAGGAGCGATGACAGGAGGGGGTGTTGGGGAAGGGGACAGGGCGGGGGTGGGGGTGGCTCTGACAGCGGAGTTCTTGAGGATGAGCTTAACTCTGCCGAAGCGGAATTTCACTATCCCCTTAAGCTCCGTCAGAGCCTTATACGACATCTCGTCGACCATCATCGCGAGGTGTGTCGTGTTGCCGTTAAGGCCGTGTTGCACAACCCGCCAGAGCTCCGTTGAGAGCTCACAGTTCTGAATACCCAAGTATTCCACTATGTCGGCGGGTGTGAAGGTGGCGCTGTTGGGGAAGTAGCCTCTAACGAGGTGAGCTCTTGGGAACTCAGCTTCCTCCAACAGTTTTATATCAAGGCCGCTGATGGACCTGATATGTCCAAAAGCTTCCCTGACCCAATTGGCAGTGCTGCTGTTCTCGCACACCAAGAGCAGCCATTCATTTCGGGGGATACAACCCTCGAAACCTGGACCGACTTTTGATGTGAAAGGCAGCCGCATCGCCTTAAGGATACTCTCTTGCACCGTGGCCATATGCTCCGGTGTAAGAGGTTTAGCGGGGTCAGCCGAAGTGAAGCCCAATTTCACCCTGCTTGCCACTTGGCTGAAAAGTGGCTTGGTGGACTCTACGTGAGTCTTTTTGGACTTCTTTGAAGACCCTTGGGGTTCGGGGATGGTGTCGTCACCGCGCATCCGCTTGGCCTTGGTTTCCGCGGGGGGCGAGGTGGCGATGGCAAGAGCCTCTGCTCTGCTCGAACCCTTTGCGAGTGCAGCTTTGAAGAGCTTCTTCTCGCGGGTCTTCAATTTGACGAAGGCGTTCCCTGAGTCCAGTCGCAGAGTCTGGATTTGGGAGCCAGCTTCCGTGAGGCCTGACCTCTGAGAGGCCACGGAAGCGTCGTCGGCAAAGCTGGTCAGGTCACCTTCAGCTTCGGCGTCGGAGGACATCACCTCGACGGCCTGCTGCATGACTGAGCAGTTGTTGGACGAGAAGGCAGCACTAGCGAACTCAGTGTCCAAGGGAGTTCGTGGCCTGTCCGAGTCCCCCGGAGTACTAGGGTCGAAACCCGTAGTATTGGGGGTGGAAGCCAGCAGCCCAATGGCTGCAGTGCTGGAGTTGGGGTCGGCCGTGAAGGCTTCACCCTGGGTTGATGCTTTCAAAGCCGCATCAGGCTTATTTTCAATATTATTAAGATCCATTAATTTGATCCCACGAGTAAGCGGGAAGGGAAGGTCACCCACGACATAGCCCGCTTGCCGTGGGAAGTCTAAATGAAACTGGAGGGCGACAGGTATCCAGAGTCCGCATACTAGAGACCGGGCTACCCCCCGGCCATGCATCCCTTGGCGTATGCTGTTCCGCCTTGGATTGGGGTGATTTATAGATTCACGATCTTCGCCCGACTACAATTAGTCAGCACCCCTAGCAGAGACATGACCGTGCTAGGGGCCTGCTTCCAGCCGCCCTCGCGTGGAGAGTATAGCCGCACTTCCGTCAGTAGGAGCAAGGACGGCACGTACCCCAGCCAAAACTGTGGTTACATGTGGTTCCCCTTGCTTCCTCTGACGGCTGACGGCCAAGAGACGGGTATGTATCCCCAAGTTAGACTGGCTCTAAACAGGCCGACCAGCGGATCGAGGATATGATCCAGACTGTTTTGTAGAAGGGCTGGGAAGATTTGATCGCCCCCTGGGGCTTTGAAGGGAGCGAAGGAATCTACAGCCCATTTGACCTTTTCAGGGTCGAAGATGGTTCCCGATAAGCTGTCACCACGTGAGTCCGGTGACATGGTGACGTCATCTAGACTAGATAGATCTGGGTTCGCCACCGAACCTGGGAAGTGGACTTGAAGCAGAAGATCAAGTGCCTCCCTGCGATCTTGGGTGAAAGAGCCGTCTGCTCTTTTAAGAAGCCCTATACCATTAGACGACCCTTTAGCTAATACCTTGTGCAGTCTCGCTGCCTCCGGCAGCGATTCAATGCTACCACAGTAGCTGCGCCACGTATCGCGTTTGGCACGTCTAATGTTTTTATTATAGTTAGTTAAGGCGTCCCTATAGACGTCCCAACTGACGCGGTTAGCTTTGGCCCTATTGAAAAGGCTTCTAACCTGCTTCTTCGCAGACGACCCTGCACAGGGTGGCAGACGCTCCTCTGGCGTGGTGCAGGTTCGCCTGGAGCACCTTAATGGCGCTCGGCATCCTCCTTCAGGGCCTTTTTGACAAGGCCACCTGCCTTGCCCCCCCGAGAGTCATTGCCTCGGATGCCCTTCGGCAGTCTGGAGGAACCGCTCGGGGGAGGTCGCCTTGCGACCACGGTCGCCGGAGGGGCCCTTGCGGGGGGTCTCCGCATTGTGCTGGTGGAGGGCCTGGGATGGACGGCGGGGCGTCCGCTGCCAACCACCGGCCTCGTGCGGACCGCTGTGGGCTTGGGGGCAGTCACCACTATGACTGGGGGTTTGGGGGTGGGTATTGTCTGCGCCACTGCAGCTGCGGCGCTGGTGGACGCCACCGGAGCGCTAGCCACTGCTGTCGCGCCGGTGGAATCCACCGTTACCGCCGCTGGAGGAGCGACGACAGGAGGGGGTGTTGGGGAAGGGGAGGGGGACAGGGCGGGGGTGGGGGTGGCTCTGACAGCGGAGTTCTTGAGGATTAGTTTAACTCTGCCGAAGCGGAATTTCACTATCCCCTTGAGCTCCGTCAGAGCTTTATACGACATCTCGTCGACCATCATCGCGAGGTGTGTCGTGTTGCCGTTGAGGCCGTGTTGCACAACCCGCCAGAGCTCCGTCGAGAGCTCACAGTTCTGAATACCCAAGTATTCCACAATGTCGGCGGGTGTGAAGGTAGCGCTGTTGGGGAAGTAGCCTCTAACGAGGTGAGCTCTTGGGAACTCAGCTTCCTCCAACAGTTTAATATCAAGGCCGCTGATGGACCTGATATGTCCAAAAGCTTCCCAGACCCAATTGGCAGTGCTGCTGTTCTCGCACACCAAGAGCAGCCATTCATTTCGGGGGATACAACCCTCGAAACCTGGGCCGACTTTTGATGTGAAAGGCAGCCGCATCGCCTTAAGGATACTCTCTTGCACCGTGGCCATATGCTCCGGTGTAAGAGGTTTAGCGGGGTCAGCCGAAGTGAAGCCCAATTTCACCCTGCTTGCCACTTGGCTGAAAAGTGGCTTGGTGGACTCTGCATGAGTCTTTTTGGGCTTTTTGAGGACCCTTGGGGTTCGGGGATGGTGTCGTCACCGCGCATCCGCTTGGCCTTGGTTTCCGCGGGGGCGAGGTGGCGATGGCAAGAGCCTCCGCTCTGCTCGAACCCTTTGCGAGTGCAGCTTTGAAGAGCTTCTTCTCGCGGGTCTTCAATTTGACGAAGGCGTTCCCTGAGTCCAGTCGCAGAGTCTGGATTTGGGAGCCAGCTTCCGTGAGGCCTGACCTCTGAGAGGCCACGGAAGCGTCGTCGGCAAAGCTGGTCAGGTCACCTTCAGCTTCGGCGTCGGAGGACATCACCTCGACGGTCTGCTGCATGACTGAGCAGTTGTTGGACGAGAAGGCAGCACTAGCGAGCTCAGTGTCCAAGGGAGTTCGTGGCCTGTCCGAGTCCCCCGGAGTACTAGGGTCGAAACCCGTAGTATTGGGGGTGGAAGCCAGCAGCCCAATGGCTGCAGTGCTGGAGTTGGGGTCGGCCGTGAAGGCTTCACCCTGGATTGATGCTTTCAAAGCCGCATCAGGCTTATTTTTAGTATTATTCAGATCCATTGATTTGATCCCACGAGTGAGCGGGAAGGGAAGGTCACCCACGACATAGCCCGCTTGCCGTGGGAAGTCTAAATGAAACTGGAGGGCGACAGGTATCCAGAGTCCGCATACTAGAGACCGGGCTACCCCCGGCCATGCATCCCTTGGCGTATGCTGTTCCGCCTTGGATTGGGGTGATTTATAGATTCACGATCTTCGCCCGACTACAATTAGTCAGCACCCCCTAGCAGAGACATGACCGTGCTAGGGGCCTGCTTCCAGCCGCCCTCGCGTGGAGAGTATAGCCGCACTTCCGTCAGTAGGGGAAACGGCACGTTCCCCAGCCAAAACTGTGGTTACATGTGGTTCCCCTTGCTTCCTCTGACGGCTGACGGCCGAAATTGCGTTTTTGTTAGTTTACAAAAAAAAAACAAATAAGTCAAACCGAGTAGAGTGCGTTTACTACAACAGTAACAAGAAAACTAGTGAAAACAAGTGAAATCAAAACATTACAAGTATAACAGAAAACAAGTGAAAACAAACCTTAAAAACAAAATCAAAATGGCTCTTAACGGAATATATACAACAAAGAGTTTGAATGAAATCGCTGCAGTTGTGGAGCAAGTCCATCAGCAACAACAGCAGCAACTACGACAACAACAACAGCAGCAACTACAACAACTACCGCAGCAACAACAGCAGCATCAGGAACTACAACAACAGCAACTACGACAACAACAACTACATCAACATTACCAACTACGTCAACAGCAACAGGAACACCACCAACAACAACAACCAGTCGAACGCTACAGTCAGGTGCTGACTGTAGAAGGCCATGGATTATTATTCCGTTATTTATAATGAAAATTCTGCTTTATTTGGAAAAATTTTAAAATATAAATTTTATATTCTTATTATTTAATTCATTTGGCAGACAATAGAAAAACACATAAACAATGCAAAAGCAAATAGACAAGAAGTATAAGCATTAGATAGAGCGAGAGGGCAATAAAATGATGTGAAGTTGTACAGTAGCTTAGTGGAGTGTGAGCCGGATTCGAAGACCAATGGTGTTGACAGTGCTCGGGTTCGATTCCTGCCGCGATCAATGTGTGACGAGTTTTCCTTTTATTCTTTCTTTTCTATTAAATAATTTAGACAGCAACATAACAATGATTTTTAAATTTTTTGATACGCAACATATTTAATTAAGTAAAACACTTTTATAAACTTTGCCGAATGTAGCACAAATCTGACATTGCCCAGTTGCGTACTTACGCCGATTACGGCAAATGACGTGTGTTAGAGCGGGACGCCGAAACATAAATGTGCAAATGCAGACATGCCTGTATCGGCGTCCCGCTCTAACATTCGTAACTTATTGATTGTCTTAAATATTGCAAAAACATGAGATTTAATTTTTGAAAACTATTTATTTATTTTTATTGATATTTACTTAAATAACTCGGTAAAGGTTAAATAGCTGCCTACATCTCCGATTTTCTTTAAATTTTTTTCACTGATAGGGCTATATTTATCATGAATTTAGGTGATCGAATTATTTGGCGGTCGCTTCTAGTTTTTTTAAATTGAATTTTGAAAATAATTAAATTTACATGTATTTTGTTGTTGCCTTTTTGTGCAAGGCGCCAGTCTGCCTGCAACATTTTGTGACGGTACAGTGTCCTACAAACCGATTCATTTGAAATGAAAACTAAGTGTTTAGAAAAAGTGCGCTGCAGGCGAAAAATTTTTGAAAAAATAAAATCGCGCGCGCGATTTTATTTTTTCAAAAATTTTTCGCCTGCGGCGCTTTTTTCCAGAACTCTCCAAAATTTTCATGTGATAATCTGAAAGTATATGAGCTATTTATTATCTTCGTTGACGCCAGTTTTCTGACCAACGATTTCTCGTTGCATGCTCCGAAATTATCACCTAGTAAGGAACACATAAAATAATATATTTTTGTGTATGAACAACATTTCGTTTGAATTAAATCGCTTGTGGGACACAGTGCGCATCGTTGTGACGTTTTACTCAGAATTAGCCAACAACAAAATACATGTAAAATTAATTATTTTCAAAATTCAATTAAAAAAAACTAGAAGCGACCGCCAAATAATTCTTTCACCTAAATTCATGATAAATATAGTCCTTTCAGTGAAAAAAATTTTAAAAAAATCGGAGATGTAGGCAGCTATTTAACCTTTACCAATAACTCTAGTTTTCCTTTAAGCTTATAAGAATAACAAGAGCAACAGTCGAGCGGGACGCGACAGTGGGATACCCTTCGACCTTTTAGAAACGTAAAGAGTCAATAATTGTACAACACTTCTACTTAATAGAAATATCGTAACGTAAGCCTTTATATGCGTCTGTGTATGAATACGTGTATATGCGGGTATCATTTCATTGGTCAAGCACAAATGTATGTATGTGTGTGTGTGCGTTGAAATGCGTGTGCATGGAAAATAAGAGAAGCACAACAGATGGCGCTACGCGCTCGCATTCTCTTTCCCTTTCTTTCCTACACGAGCATTGCAATGACGTCACAGCTTGCTGGTCTGTATACAAAATCAAAGCGAACAAGGTTTTTGTTTAATAACTTCTGCGTTTGTTGTCTGATCGGATTGAAATTTCGACGTTATGTTGATATTCTAATTAGCTAAGTCTGGTCTTACTCAATATGTTGTATCTTTTATATGTCGCTCGCAAATCAGCTTAAAAGATGAAATTATGATGATATGCGTGGGCGGGGGGCCTGGCACCCAACATTTGAAATAAACTTCACCTGTCCCGGATCAACAGAAACCTTCATGCCAAATTTGGTGTCTCTAGCTTTTATAATAGCTGAGATCTGTGTGTTCATCTGGACATACAGACATCCAGACAGCCAGACATCCAGACATCCGGACAGACAGACAGACATGGATTAGTCGACTTGGCTAGTGATTCTGACCAAGAATATATATACTTTGTGAGGTCTCCCACGCCTCCTTCTGCCAGTTACATACATTTGCACAAGTTAGTATACCCTTTTTTGACCATTTTCAATGGTCGAAGGGTATAAAAAAATAACCAAACCAAAGTAATTAACATGCAAAAACTGTTCCTGCCGGCCGTGCTGGGATTCGAACTCACGCACGCAGGACCGCTCTCCACCACTCTAACCACTAAGCCACTGCCTCAATTGTTAAATGTTCGGCAAAGTTGCATTCTGAGCTAATTCTGTTACCGTTCTATGCAATTAAAAAGTTTTGTAAAATGCTGTGTGTCCGACGATTCGAACTTCAGTATGATGCGTAAATTAGGTCTTAATATGCGCATAAGTATACGTTCAAATTGATTTTAATTCGGATCATATCTCACTTATTTTTGTCCGATTTAAATGAAATTTTCAGAAAACACCCGTGGAAATGAATTTGTTATGTGAGATGTACAACTTTTGTTGTTGGGTGAATATTGTGTATATATTAAATTGTTATTACTGATTTACAGAGGCGGAAAGAGGCGTGGCCAAATTTCAAAAAAACTTTGAGACACCTGAATATACACGTATGTTGTCACAAAATTTTAAGACTCTAGCTTTCATTGTTTCTGAGATCCAGGTGTTCATACAGACAGACAGACGGACAGACGGTCAGACAGACATGGCTCAATCGACTCGGCTGTTGATACTGATTCAGAATATATATAGTTTATGGGGTCGGAGATGCCTCCTTCTGCCTGTTACGCACATTTGCGTTCCGACAAACACAGTAGTCCATGAATTTTTTTAAAATCCATGGCCTAAAAACAGCTACTACAGCAGCAACAGGAACTACAACAACAAGAACAACAATAGCATCAACAGCAGCAACAGCAGCAACAGCAACAACAACAACAAATGGGTTTAAACAGAGGAGGAAGGAATAATGGCAATCATCGTGTGCTTGGCAATGTGACTGTTCCGAATAATATGAGTTGGACAGAACAGCACAAGAGACTTGATATTGAACCTGTCAATAACAGGATTCATACAAGCATTGATATTTACAATGGAAGGATTCTTCAATTCTCATACACTAACAAAACTGATGGGTTTATCATACCGGAAGATTTTCTGATGAAAGCAGGTGATGCATTACTTGATCACCTCTCATCTGTTCTTGAAGCTTCCACTTCGCTTAAAGTAAACTTTGAGCTTTTCGCTAAATACGTTCTACTAAAAGAGAGCATTGAGTGCGAGGAAGTGAAGTCATTTCAATCAAAAATGGAAGTCTTCACCGTGAATTCCGATATACAAGAATTGTATAAGGAACACGTAGAAAAAATAAAATCGAGAATGGAAGATATCCAAGAGAAGGATAGTGGGTGGGCATTAACTCGCATAATCCGTTTGGAAATGAATGCTAACAATTATAAACCCATTCGAGGATCCTCGTACATCGCACTGCCTAAAAGCTTGGCAGGTAAAAAAGCAATCGTCAACGTTAAAAACAATGACGAATACTGTTTTAAATTGACAGTGATGACTGCGCTAAAGGGACTAGAACAACATGTTGAAAGATGTACATCATATAAAGTGATGATAACAGAAGATATAATCGAAGTAAACAATATTGTTTTGAACTTCGAAGAATTGGTGTTCCCACTCAATGCTAAACCAATAAGAAAGTTTATGCAAAACAACCCAAAGATCAGTATAACACTGTTTGGGTACGAGTATGATCCGGAAGAGGGAAAAGTGATTGGGCCGATCTTTTCCCTAAAAGCGTAAAAAACACATCACATTAACATGATGTTATTGGAGGGCGAGGAGAAGGTGCACTATCCGTGGATTAGAAACCTTTCACGGTAAGTACATATAGAAAAAAAATTATTAAATAAAAATTAAATAAAATGTAACTAAGTAGTTATAATTATACTTATTTTATTTATATATTTTTTATAATAATTTGGTGAGTTCACAGTCTGGAAACCAGAAATACAAGCATTGGTTCTGCAACATTTGCTTGAACTATTCAAAGAGTGAGGCAGCAGCCAGTCGTCATAAGGAAATATGCAGTATGAAGGTCTGTCAACTTCCAAGCAAGAAAAATGCAAGAAAGTGATGGTACCATTCGCCGTCTTCGCTGACTTTGAAGCCATTCTTCAACCGAAAAATGAGAGAGTGAAAAAACAAGAGCAACAGTCGAGCGGCACACGACAGTGGGATACCCTTCGACCTTTTTGAAACGTAAAGAGTCATTAATTGTACAATACTTCTACTTAATAGAAATATCGTAACGTTAGCCTTTATATGCGTCTGTGTATGAATACGTGTATACACGGGTATCATTTCATTGGTTTGAATGCAAAAAATGCGTGTGCATAGAAAATAAGAGAAGAACGACAGATGGCGCTACGCGCTCACATTCTCTTTCCTTTTCTTTCCTACATGAGCATTGCAATGACGTCACAGCTCGCTGGTCTGTATACAAAATCAAAGCGAACACAAGGTTTTTGTTAAATAACTTCTGTGTTTGTTGTCCGATTGACGTTATGTTGGTATTAATATTAGCTAAGTATAGTCTTACTCAGAATGTTGTATCTTTTATATGTCGCTCGCAAATCTGCTTAAAAGATGAAATTATTGATTTACGTGAACGGGGGGGCGTGACACCCAACATTTGAAATAAACTTCACCTGTCCCGAATCAACAGAAACCTTCATGGCAAATTTGGTGTCTCTAGCTTTTATAATTGCTGAGATCTTTGTGTTCATCTGGACATACAGACATCCAGACATCCGGACAGAACTACAGACATGGCTTAATCGATTTGGCTAGTGATCCTGAGCAGGAATATATATACTTTGTGGGGTCTGCCACGCCTCCTTCTGCCTGTTACATACATTTGCAAAAAGTTAGTATACCCTTTTTTGACCATTTTCAATGGTCGAAGGGTATAATGATAAATTTAAATATTCATATGCCAATTTCATATGCACACTATATAAAGCGTGCTTATAATAATGTATTAAATACTTTTAAGTTACAAACATCCGAGAGGGCCAGTTCAGCATTTATAGATAGTTTAGTAGAAAATGTTAGAAATATTTATGATAGGTATTTGTCTAAAAATGTCCCCATTAAAATGTCCGATGATGATCATGTTGAGTTTTGGGAAGCCAAGAATTATTTATATGTGCAGCACCCCTGTTAGAAGATAGAGTTAGAGATCATTACCATTTCAGGGGTGCTGCACACAATTCTTGTAATTTAAAATATAAAGTGCCCGATTTTGTACCAGTCTTTTTCCATAAATTCACCAGGTATGATTGGTAGTTATTCATTAACGCGTTGGCAAATATACCTGGTCAACTTAAAGTAGTACCCCTTAATAAGGAACAATATATTTCGGTTTCGAAATTTGTTCCAATGTCCGATTAAAAGAATTTGGAAATTCGTTTTCTAGATTCTTTCCGTTTCATGTCATCTTCGTTAGATAAATTAGCATCTAACCTAGTTTGACTCACAAATGTCCGTCACTAAACATTTGTTTGAGTCCGAAGCAATATTTAAATTAATGCGTAAAAAGGGTGTGTTTCCCTATGAACATTTACATAAGTTCAGTTGATAGACTAGGAGAAACTTCTCTACTACCAAGAGAAGCTTTTACAGTAAATGAACTGGAACTAAATGTTCAGCAGAAAGTTATGTACATGCTCTAGATGTATGGAACAAGTTTTCATGTACAATTCTAAAGGATTACTTAGAATTGTATTTGAAAACTGATGTTCTGTTATTGGTGGATATATTTGAAAATTTTAGAAAATTATGCATGAGCATATATACTCTCTAGACCCTGCTCAGTTTTACACTACTCCAGGTTTGTCTTGGGATGCTATGTTGAAAAGCACCAAGATTGAGTTAATAGATATAGATATGTTTAGATTCATTCAATCGGGTATACGTGGTGGTCTAGGGCAATGCACTAAAAAATACTCGAAAGCAAATAACAATTATCTACCGGAATATGATGCAAGCAGAGATTCTTCATATCTGGTATATTTGGATGCAAATAACTTATATGGTTGGGCAATATCACAGCCGCTACCATATGGAGGATTCGAGTGGTTACCACTAGATACTCTAGGGGACTTTGATGTTCTAAACATAGACGATGAAGCTGAATATGTTTGTATTCTAGAGGTAGATCTAGAGTACCCCTTTTCAGTTCATAACAATCGCAATGATCTTTCATTCTGTCCGCTAAACAAAAAACCCACTCCCAATTCCCACGTTAATAAGTTAATAGCTGACTAAGATCATAAGTCGAAGTATGTTATCCATTATAGGACACTAAAACAGTGTCTGAAAAGCGGGCTCCTTAGTGACACATAAGACAAATTTGATTGGATTTTCATAAATGCTCCTATATTTAAACTAACAGGACCTAACGAGTTCTTTGCTTGCCGCTTGTGCTTGGCATGACCGACAAAAAGAATGGCATTTGATGTGTAATTTTTAACGTGGAAAGATGGCTTGTTCCAATAGCTGCAAATTTTCAAACGCGAAATTTTCAACGCTGCTTCAGTGCGATGCTGAAGTAATTAATATTTGTATTTATGATAATTTTGGGTAAAAGAATTATGTCTCGGTAGCTTCTAGTTATACGCTTCGACTGTTACAAATGGTCAAAAAAGAGTATGCTTACTTTGTGCTTAGGATCACTAGCCAAGTCCATTGAGCCATGTCTGACAGTCTGTACACAGGTCTCAGCTATTAAAAAACTAGATATACCAGATTTGGGAGGCAGGTTCTGTGTACTGTACTTATTTCGGTAAAGGTTAAATAGCTACCTACATCTCCGACTTAATACATGGAAAATTAATTATTTTCAAAATTCAATTAAAAAAACTAGAAGCGACCGCCAAATAATTATTTTTACCTAAATTCATGATAAATATAGTCCTATCAGTAAAAAAAATTTTAAAAAATCGGAGATGTAAGCAGCTATTTAACCTTTTACCCTTATTTCTATTAAGTAGTATCGCACAATTAAAAACACTGTTAGTTAAAGCAAAGGTTGAATGGTGTCCCACTGTGGGATGCCGCGCCGACTGTTGCTCTTGTCTTTTTACAATGTCAGCGCAGGGACGTCGCAACCGAGGGGTCAGCGGTGGCAGCTGCCCCCCAGAAATTTCAACGGGGGCAATTTTATCATTTTGCCCCCCCCTACGTAATCAAAAGTCAGTTTTGTTAATCAAATTTTTAGTTAATAAAAAGTATTTCTAAAAGTGATTATGCTACATATTTTTAATTATTGTCCCATTGCAAGGAGATAACTGTGTTTTCAAAAGTGCCGCTCGCATAGAACGATATGTACGAAATTAATCGAATACATATATCGATACCTGGATTGAGTCGACAATTGTGAGTTCTCATTTGTAAACAAATACAAACTATTCCGTTCAATTCCGTTGCCATTTTCACAACTGATAAAGCTGTTTTATTGGACGAGAAGTTTTTTTTCGCTCATATGACGAATAAATATACTCCGTAGAAAAAAAGCAGGTGAGGTTTAGAATGATAAATTTCTGTTGCATGCATTATGTAAACAAATCCTATATTGCTTGTTTTCAGAAAAAACATTTATCTCTAACATTTTTTGCAACTTTTTCGGATCCTGGGAATCCCTACATATGTCGCAACGAACAATAAAAGATTTTTTGAAACTCGATTCTTCGAACAATATGCCAAAAGTTCGAGAAAGTACTGATGCCTCAGCTAACCTCGAAAAAGGTACTTCAAAAAAATGAAATTTTTTTTCTTTATAGTGTTTAGTTGAGTTTCAAGAGTAGAGAAGTGGCAGTGAAAGATCATTTGCTCATTTTTATACCCTTCGACCATTGGAAATGGTCAAAAAAGGGTATACTAACTTTTTGCAAATGTATGTTACAGGTAGAAGGAGGCGTGGCAGACCCCACAAAGTATATATATTCCTGCTCAGGATCACTAGCCAAATCGATTAAGCCATGTCTGTCCGGATGTCCGGATGTCTGGATGTCCAGATGAACACACAGATCTCAGCTATTATAAAAGCTAGACACCAAATTTGGCATGAAGGTTTTTGTTAATCCGGGACAGGTGAAGTTTATTTCAAATGTTGGGTGCCACGCCCCCCCCCGCCCACGCAAATCAATAATTTCATCTGTTAAGCTGGTTTGCGAGCGACATATAAAAGATACAACATTCTGAGTAAGACTATACTTAGCTTATTATACTCGTAATACCAACGTAGCGTCAAAATTCCAGTCCGATCGGACAACAAACACAGAAGTTATTAAACAAAAGCCTTGTTCGCTTTGATTTTGTATACAGACCAGCAAGCTGTGACGTCATTGCAATGCAAATGTAGGAAAGAAAAGGAAAGAGAATACAAGCGCGTAGCGCCATCTGTTGTTCCTCTCTTCTTTTCTGTGCACACGCATTTTTTGCATTTAAACGCACACACACACATACATACATTTGTGCTTGACCAATGAAATGATACACGCATATACATACGCATACACGTATTCATACACAGACGCATATAAAGGCTTACGTTACGACATTTCTATTAAGTAGAAGTATTGTAAATTTATTAACTCTTTACGTTTCAAAAAGGTCGAAGGGTATCCCACTATCGCGTGCCGCTCGACTGTTGCTCTTGTTAAATATATTTCTATGAAAATGTATGAATCCTAATAGTAAATTGTGGAATCTATTAATAGTGAAAAAAAAATATTTTTATGTATTTTGTCCAGGATATGTATCATTTGTTACATGTGAATGAAATTCAAATAAATTTAAACTGTTTTGATCAAACCTCTCCCTGAGTGTGATGTAAAATATAGTCATGTTTTACAATCTTCATTAATCAAAAATGATATAACGCACACACATATATACATAATAAATTTTATGAAAAAAAAATACATTTGTATCCCTGGCAATCACGCCAAGATACCGTGCCCAAGTGATTTTAATCCTTATAAAAACCTCACAAAATTTTTCAAAAATTTCTATAGTGTCAACTTTATGAAAATTTAATTTAAAAAAAACTTTAAAAACAAACTTTTTTAGTTACATTTTTTTATTCAAAAATTTTTTTGATGAACAAAAATTTTGTATACAAATTATTTTCTTATTAAAAGCAAACTCATATTAAAATAACTTGGAAAAATTTTGTAAAAAATTTATGGGGTTGAAATATTTTTTTATAAAACTGTCTCTCTTTTTATAAAAAAAAAAAATTGTTTATAAAAAATGTGTTTTTTAAAAGTTTTTGTAACGTCACATTTAAAAAACATTACAAAACAAATTTCAAATCTTTATAAAAGTTTTGCCTTTTCTTATAAAAAATTAAAATCACCAGGGTGTAATATCTTGGATCGAGTCACCTTGAAATCGTTTTTTTACAATACAAGTTTTTAGTTTCGCTAAGAATGATTACATGAGCACGGAAATGATTCGAATAACTTACGTTTCTAATCTTTCAAATAAAAAATCAATGAGAGGACTCACGCCATAATAATCAATCACGTTTTTGATATACAAATTTTTGTTATCTTTTGAAGTTCTTGATTGTATGTTTTTCTCTTAATTTTGAAATTCCTCGAGTTTTTGGGAAATAAAAATGGCAGGTCGACTTCCAAAATTTTGTGAGAATAAATATCTTCATCAGGTTGTTGCTATAAAAAACCATTTTTATTCTCGAAATTAGGAGGATCAAGATAAATTTTCTAAAGATTGTGAAAATTTTTGAGTAATTAAAATTCTGTTGCTCCATTTCCTAAATGACT
>JAECXB010000340.1:0-45945 GCA_018151435.1 Zaprionus africanus | reverse complement strand
CAGTTGGAGTTAGTGTGACATTTGATTGCGATCTTTAAGGTCCTGTGCATTTTCTCCACTAAGCCATTTGCTTGAGGGTGATAGGCCGTTGTCCGCAGGTGCTTAGATCCGGTTAATTTTGTGAGTTCCTTAAAAAGCTTTGACTCAAATTGTCGCCCTTGGTCGGTGGTAATGAAGCGTGGCATGCCAAATCGTGCGATCCAGCCACTGAGCAGCGCCTTTGCAACCGTCTCTGCTGTTATATCCGCTATTGGTATTGCAGTCGGCCATCGAGTGAATCGATCTATACAAGTAAGGCAATATTTGAAATTGTCCGATATTGGCAATGGTCCGATTATGTCGACGTTTATATGCTCGAATCGTTTGTCAGGAAGGTTGTATTTCTGCTAAGCGGCCTTGTTGTGCCGTCCGATTTTAGCTTGCTGACAGTTGTTGCAGTTACTAACCCAGCGCGCAGACATGTCCTTTCATGTCCTTCCACACGCAGCGTTCGGTGATAAGCCTTACGGTAGCCCGCTTGCCTGGATGCGATAATTTGTGCAGTGAGTTAAAAATTTGCTTACGAAAATCCTGTGTAATATATGGACGGATTCGATTCTGAGCTGTATCGTAGTACAGTGGTGCCTTGGAGCCAGTTAGTTGGATTTGTTTGAGTTGCAAAAGCAGAACTATGGAGCTGCTCTTTCAATTCCTCATCCATTTGTTGACTCTCAGCCAGTTTTTCGAAGTCGATTTGATCTTCATTGAAAATAGCTTCCACCCTGGAGAGTACATCGGCCACTATATTATCTTTGCCAGGAATGTGCTGAATATCTGTAGTGTATTCGCTGATGAAGCTAAGTTGGCGTGTTTGCTTAGGCGTGGTCTTTTCTGGATTCTGTTGAAATGCAAGAAGAGGCTTGTGATCAGTTAGTATCGTACAGCTACGGCCTTCAATCATGTGAGCGAAGTATTTCACTGCCAGGTAGATTGCTAGTAGCTCCCGATCATATGTGCTTTGCTTCTTTTTTGAATCTGAAATCCTCTTCGACTAAAAACCCAGGGCCTGAGACTGCCATTTGTGTATTCGTTTAATGCTGCACCTACACAAAAGTTGCTGGCGTCCACGTGTAGGACTAGCTTTGCATTGTTAGATGGATGCGCTAATGCTGTGACTTGAGCCAAATCGTGCTTACACTGCTCAAACATTTGTAAAGCCTCTTCGTTCCATACAATGGGTGTTTTGTCTTTCTTCCGATTGCCTTTTATGAGTCTTTGTAGCACCCCTTGTTTGTATGCAGCGTTTGGTAAGCAACGCCTATATACGTTGAGCATTGCAAGAAAACTTTTGAGCTCATATGCCAACTTTGGCTTCTGGAAGTCCGTAATTGCTGCAACTCGATCCTTCATTGGAATAATTCCCTTTTGAGATTCGGTATCCAAGGAAATTTACTTGCTCTTGACCGAAAATGCATTTTGAAGCATTTATGCGCAGTCCATTTGTCGCAATCGATTAAAGACGTTCCTCACGTGTTGGAAGTGCTCTTCAGCGTTTTGAGATGCTATACAGATGTCGTCTATGTAAACGATTACATAATCCATATCGCGAAATATTTGATCCATGAAGCGTTGGAACGTTTGGCTCACGTTGCATAGCCCAAAAGTCATTACATTGAATTCGTAAAGCCCGAATGGCGTAATGATGGCCGTTTTGTTGCGATGCTCAGGTGCGATTGGGATCTGATGATACGCCCTTTCCAGATCAATTATTGAAAAAATACATTTTCGGCTCAGCTTTTATGAGAAGTCATGAATATGTGGCAGTGGATACCTGTCAGGCCTGGTGACATGATTCAGCCGTCTGTAGTCTCCACTAGGGCGCCATTCATTTTTGGTCTTCTTAGCCACCATGTGCAATGGGCCCATTGACTGCTGCTAGGGCTACAAATGCAGTCGAATTCTCTTTTGGCGATTGCTTACTTCTCTGGATTTAATCGACGCGCTTTGCTGACCACTGGTTGATCCTTTGTGAAGATATGGTGCTGAACAGCTGTCTTGGTGTTCCGTGAATTGAAGTTGCATGGTTTCGCCAGATCGCTGTATTCACGCAGAAGTGCTTCGTAGCGGTCATTATTTGTGGGCGAAACTATGTGCAGCTTTTCTACTTCCACACTGCAGATGGATCCTCTGGCGAAAAGCTTTGTAGAGCTGTCGATGAGGAGCTTACGGCGTAGATCTACTACTAGATTGTATGCATGAAGGAAATCGGCTCGATTAATTGGTTTGGTGACGTCAGCGATGATGAATTGCCAGCTCATGTTCTTGTTCAAGCCGAAGTTGAGTGAAGCAATTTTGGTCCCAAATATCTTGATTGGAGTTCCGTTTGCAGCATACAGTTTGTTTGTGGTCTCAGAGGTACGATTTGTGAGTGGTAAAATGGAAAAATCAGCTCCGGTGTCGACTAAAAAACGGACTTTAGTTGTTTTATCTGTTACGAAAAATCTGCGGCTTTCATTAGCTCCCACTTCGTTGACCGCTGCTGTCCTCCATTACTTTATCCGCTGCCAGAGACACTTTGGTTAAGTCGCCGTCTCTTTTCAAGTGAACAGACGCGTTTTTCTTTTGCTCCCCGCAGGTTCTTTATTTCTTTGAACAACCGGTGTTCTATGTAACAAAAAGCTTATTAATACTTCTTGTAGTGTTTTTTCTTATTCTTCTGCTGATGAATCTGTTCACTCGCGAGTGCTTTTCTATTTAATTAGTCAAACATTTGTGTTTGGTAATTTGGTAATTGGTTTGCAATTTGCATCTTTGTTTACATCAAATCTTTGTAGCTTTGTTGTTGCACTGCTTGGTAGCTTGATCTTTTTTTAGATTCTGTCGTGAGCGCGCTTACTCTCTTCTGTTCGCTTTCTCTCTCCTTCTTTCGTCTGTGCTGTGCATTTGTTGTTGCAGTTACTGTAACGACAGCTAACGCTCTCGCCTACTTAGCATTTGCTCTCTTTTTTCGTACGTAGTTTGCTCTTAGTTTTTTCTAACGTTTTATTTGGCTACTCTTTTACAGTGGTGTCTCATTATAATGGAAGGACATATTATTTGTGCTGTTAAAACCTGCAAAGGTGGGATTACGTGTGCTCAGCCAAGCATCTTATGGTGGCTGTGTGATAATGTTGTACATGCCAAATGTGTTAACGTCACTGGTTCAACTGCTGATGTTTTGGCTAAGCGCATTGGGCTGCACTATTGTTGCGAGGAGTGTCAGGGGTGCAAAATGAAATGAGAGCATTCATGCGGCAGACACGGGAAGGCTTTAGGGAATTGTTTAGTGGTTTTCGTACGCTATCTAAACAGTTCTCTAAGCTGGACTCGGACTTTCATGGCTTTCAGCGGTTAAATGAGTCCTCAAAGCGCAAAAAATCAACGCGTAAGGAAGAGACCATGTCTGCTGCAGTTCCGCCACCAAACGTAGCTCAGCCTAGTACTCCATTGACACAGCCGTTGATACCGGTCACCACATCAGGGTAACGAGATCGGCGGCTCAGAAAAATTCGGTTCCCGAATGTGCCAACAGCGAGTCTTCGCAGCCAGTGACGCCAAAAATTCCTACCATTTTAACACCTGCCTCAATACCTGTGTTTGCTTCACCCAGGGCAACAACCACTGCTTCTTTATCAGTGGTGCCCAAGCATCTTGTAGGCATTCCCCCGAGGAAACAAATCTTTGTTTCCAGGCTTGCCCCTGATCTCACATCTGATGATGTTATGGCTTTTATTCAAGCCAAAATACAAGCCGCTGAGATTAAGGTCGAAAAATTTAAGTTCTCTTATGAGCGGGATGTATCATCCTTTAAACTTTGTGTCCCTAACGAATGCTTTAACCACATATGCACTGCTGATTTTTGGCCAGCTCATATCGTGGTTAAAGAATTTTAGGCAAAGAAAAACAAGAGCTACAGTCGAGCGGCACGCGACAGTGGGATACCCTTCGACCTTTTTGAAACGTAAAGAGTCAATAATTGTACAATACTTCTACTTAATAGAAATATCGTAACGTAAGCCTTTATATGCGTCTGTGTATGAATACGTGTATATGCGTGTATCATTTTATTGGTCAAGCAAAAATGTATGTATTTGTGTGTGTGCGTTTGAATGCAAAAAATTCGTGTGCATAGAAAAGAAGAGAAGAACAACAGATGGCGTTACGCGCTCACATTCTCTTTCCTTTTCTTTCCTGCATGAGCTGTGAGGACTCAACTGGAGTCCCACATTTACAATATTAATATTTGTTTATCATTATCTTTTTCGTTAATATGTTTTCATATTTTTAGGTTAAGTAGCCTGTAAGTATTATGTAATATTAAGATATTTCCAATGAAGGAATTAATTATGTTCATATTTAAAAGTTGTTTAAGTCAGGGTTAGGCGGAACTACCTCAGATGGTAGGGCCAACAAGTGCAGGGTAATAGACTCGCTCACCAAAACAGAGAGAGCGAACACACACACATACACCAGCCACAAGAGCATCAACACCCGGAGAGAGCAACCGAACGCCAACGCACACCTGCAGTGAGAGCAACAACGCGCACCGACGACAAGAGCACCAACAGCGGGAGAGCGGCCGCAAACACACACACACCAGCAACGAGAGCACCGACACGCACCAGCCGCAAGAGCGCCAGCAGTAAGAGCGCCGACTCGCGCCAGCAGTAAGAGCGCTGACGCGCGCCAACAGTAAGAGCGCCGACGCGCGCCAGCAGTAAGAGCGCCGACGCGCGCCAACAGTAAGAGCGCCGACGCGCGCCAGCAGTAAGAGCGCCGACGCACACCGAAAGCCAGAGCGCCGACGCACACTATCAGCAATGCACGTCAGCAGCCAGAGAGCAACGACGCCAAGAGAGCGCCTCAGCCGTAGCAGGCCCCGAGCCGAGCGGAAGGCTCGTAGGCAACGGAGGGGGAAAGGCAAACTACGAGGCGTTTGCACTGCAGCGGAGTACGCGGTCGGCCCAGGCTCGGCGACTGCGCTGCCGGGAAGTGCGTGGTCGGCGCAAGCTCGGCGGCTGCGCTGCCGAATCTAACACCGGCGCTGGAGGCTGAGGAGAATTTTGGCGCGTGGACGCTAATTAGTCTGCCGGGATGCTAGAAGAAGTGCGGGAGTGAAAATAACAAAAAAAATACACGTGTGTGACGAGACGACAAGTTAAAATAAAAACAACAAGAACAACATAGTGACGCGCCGCCCCGAGACAAGGACAACGAAAGGAGGGGCAGAGAAAACACCGACGACGTGCCGCCACGATTAAGCGAGCCTACAAGGGACGCCAAGGACGCAACACAAAAGGACGACAACACGAGGACCCGGAAAGGACGCGTGGAGTGAGGTGAGCGAGCCACCTGTTGGCCAACTTGAGGCAGGGCCCGGTATTCCGGGCGAAACAGTGGGACGGTGCTTAGGTAGGGCAGGATAGGGAAAAATTAAATAAAAAAAGTGAAAGAACAGACTAGAAATGTGCGTATTACTATGGGAAAGGAACAGCGCAGAATAAAAGGGCGCGACTGTCGGGGAAAAAGGGGCGTGTGAGTGTGTGAGTGTGAGTGAATGTGTGTGTGAAAGGCGGAACGCAAGACCCCGTGGCCTAACTGTTCCGGGTTCTGCCGGTGCGCCAGAAGGTCAATATCCAGCGCATACGGTGGAGTCCCTGAAACAGCCGTTACTAAAAGCAAGGGAAAAGGTAGAACTGAGACAGGGATATGGACCAGGACATAGGACAGTGACAGAAAAGACAAGAAAACGGACGAAAATAGATTTAGTCAAGGAGAAGAGAAGAGTTCTAGGATTAGCAAGGATTAGTTTAAGCATGGCAGGAGCGAGGAGTTAGGATTAACAAGGATAGGTTTAAGCAAGGAGACGGACAGGACCAGACCAGGACAGGGAAAACGGGAACGGAAGAACTCGGGGGTAGGGATCAAGGACAGGGACCCGAAGGACGGACAGGGGACGAAACAGGGTTAGAGAGGGGTAAAAATTTCTTTAATTTATGGACACGAGGCCCCGCAGGGAGAAGCCTAGCAGCACTCGTCTCGCCCACGGAACTCGACGGGAGAGGGAACCTGCTGGGTTGCTATCGGGGGGTAAGCGAGCTGAAGTCTACCACGCGCACGATCGGGCCACCCGAGGCCCGACGAATTAGTATATAAGGCCGTCTGCCAGCTAGCAGACGGCAGTCAGTGAACAGCGTTCGAAGAGAACAAGTCAATCAAAAGTAAAACCAGCAATCCAGTGAAATAAAACTAAAACAAAAGGATCCTTTTGATCCTTCGTAGAAAACAACCAACCTACGAAATCCTTAGAGAATAAAATAGTAAAAAAAAAACCCAGCAATCCAAGTGAAATAAAATTTAAACAAAAGGATCCTTCGTAGGAGCAACCGACCTACGAAATCCTTAGAAAATAGAACAAAGAAAAAAAATTACGTCAAACAAAGCCTGCGGCGTGTAGGGATCCTTCGTAGGAATCACTAAAAACTACGAAGACACCCCTGGAAAGTCAAAGCAAGTAACTGTACCGCGAAAAGAAAGGCCCCTCGTAGGGAGAGCTAACTCATATCCTGACGGGAATCAAGCAGAAGCCTTAGAGAATTATGGTCGGAGTTCGCTGGATCTCCTTCCGGAGGAAGGGCGAACTCGAGGGGCTGACGGACGAGTTTAACCTCGACCGAGGAGGCACCGTGGAGGAGCTGCGCGCGCGGATGGCAACTTTCGTCCATCGGAAAGACCACACCTCAGCCACTCTGGACCGGTTGGCAATGCTGGAGGCGCAATTCCTGTCCGTGAGCCCAGACAGGAGGTTGCCCATCACAAGGACCGGTGGGAGCTCACCAGCAAGGGAGACCGGGGCTGAGGACCGCCTCAAAGCAGTAAACAAAACCACAGAAGAACAAAAACTCACGTTGCCCAGCCTCACAGTGCCCATCCCCGCGATGACAGTGCCGCGAACGGTCGAACGGCCGGAACAGGGGTATCCGGGCACAGCCGAGCGGAGCGACAACACATCACTGGCACACACAGCGGACCGCATGCGTAGGTGGGGCATAACGTTTGTCGGCTGATCCGACCCCCTACGTTTCGTAGAGCGACTGGAAGAGCGAGCAACAACCTACAGGATCGACACCCGAGACATCCCGCAGGCACTTCCGGAACTGCTGACGGGCGCCGCCGAGGACTGGTTCCGGACCAGCGGACTCCAAGGGGAGACGTGGACCGTCTTCCGCAAGGAATTCCTCGAGTTCTTCTTGCCTCCTCGCTATTTCCAGCGATTGGAAGACGAGATTAGGCTGCGGTATCAGAAGGCGGGGGAGCCATATAAAACTTATATGGTTGACATCCGCCTAATGATGCGCAGGGCTGGCTACACCGAGGCCCAGGAACTAGAGCGAGTATACGAGAACTTACAACCCAGCTACCAGCTGTTCGTGAGACGTAACGATTTCCGGACCCTGCGGGAACTGACAGCGCTAGTCATAAATTACGAGGTGGCCCGTGAACGAGAACAGCAGCGACAACAATGGGACATGCACCAGGAGCACCAGACAGGAGGCAGGAGCAAGTGGAACGGCGAACAGCGAAGCGCACCGTGGACCCCAGGGAATGGAGCATCACATTCCGGGCGCGACACCCAAACGACCCCTGCGAGTTCGGGAGAGCAGACACCAATCAACGTAAGGGAAGCCTGCCGCAACTGCGGAGTTGCCGGACACTTCGCCCGCGAATGCCGGGGACAGCGGCTCCTGTTCTGCTGGACCTGCAGAAAGCAAGGGGTGCGTACTGTGGACTGTTGCTAAGCCCAGGCTCCGGAAAACGGACAGTCGCCCCCACTGAAACCCGAGGCAGCGGGGGCACCGGTCATCATTTCGGAAGTAGCCGGCGTATTGCGAATACAAGGCGGGCGCATCTCAGCGCGAGTCATAATCGAGGGCTACGCACTGTGGGCAACCGTCGACACGGGCGCGACGAGGAGCTTCATCGGAGAACGACTGGCGCAGAAAATTGGGAACTCAGACAACTAATGTCAAGTTAAGACCGTGGTCGCTCTGGCCGATGGCACTCGCAAGGAACTCACCCGGGCAGCATGGGCGGACGTACAACTGGGAACATCTTGCACTCTGGTGCAAATGTTAATACTCCTAGTTGTACTGGACGACGTGTTGCTCGGACTGGATTTTCTTGGGGCCTCGGTGCGACCCTGGTCTGTGGAGGAGCCACCCTCCACCTGAGAACCCAAACGGCCTGGCCAGTCCAGGACAAGGACACCAAGAACTAGGACACTGAGCATAGCGATGCAGCCGGCAACCGCGCGGCTAGCATCGAACCAAGGGAACACAAAGACAAGGACACTGAGCATAGCGACGCAGCCGGCAACCGCGCGGCTAGCATCGAACCAAGGGAACACAAGGACAAGGACACTGAGCATAGCGATGTAACCGGCAACCGCGCGGCTAGCATCGAACCAAGGGAACACAAGGACAAAGACACCGAGCATAGCGATGCAGCCGGCAACCGCGCGGCTAGCATCGAACCAGGGGAACACAAGGATAAGGACACCGAGCATTGCAATGTAGCCGGCAATCGCGCGGCTCAGACCGAACATGCGAAACAGCTAGAGGACCTGCTGGGAGCGAAGGACGAGGAAGCTGTGCGGAGGAACCCGTTCCGAATGAGAGAAGGCACAACAAGCGAATTGGACACGCCAAAAGCAACGGCCCACCCGCATACCGGACTCGCTACCGTGGGCACCCTAGCCGAGGAACACCCCGCGGCGCCCAGACTGGAACCATGGGTCACCGAGTTCCTGGAGGAGGAGCTCAGCAAATTCGAGGGATTGTCCGGCGTCTCCACGATCACCGAGCATGTGATCGTGATGAAAGACGACCGGCCAATAAAGCAACGATACTACCCCAAGAACCCGGCAATGCTCAAGATCATCAACGACCAGATTGACGAATTGCTCAGGGAAGGGTGTATCGAGCCTTCCAAAAGCCCGCACAGTGCCCCGATCGTCTTAGTGGGGAAAAAGTCAGGCGAGACTCGGATGTGCGTGGACTTTCGGCAGTTGAACGCGCACTCTGTCTCTGATGCCTACCCTCTCCCAAAATTAACTCGATCTTGGAACGACTCCGGAATGCGCGATACATCAGCACGCTGGATCTGAAAAGCGGCTACTGGCAAATACCAATGGCCAAGCAAAGCCGCTAATGTACCGCGTTCACGGTACCCGGCCGGGGCCTGTTCCAATGGAAGGCCATGCCGTTCGGGCTTCACTCCGCCCCAGCAACGTTCCAGCGCGCCCTGGACCGCGTGATAGGACCAGAGATGGAACCACACGCCTTCGCCTACCTGGATGACATCATAGTCATCGGAACATCGGTGGAGGAGCACGCACATAACTTGCGCGAGGTCTTCAGAAGGTTGAGAGCAGCTAACCTCCGCCTCAACCGGAAGAAGTGCCACTTCTTCCAGCGAAAGTTAGTGTACCTGGGCCATGTCGTCAGCGAAAAGGGGATCCACACCGATCCGGATAAAGTGGCAGCAGTGCGGAAGTTACAACCCCCGACCAATTCGAAGGAGCTACGCCGGTGCCTGGGAATAGCATCCTGGTACAGACGCTTCGTCCCGAACTTTGCGACGGTGGTACTCCCCATGTCGCAGTTGCTGCGCAAAGGTCGTCGTTGGGAGTGGAAGGAGAAGCAGCAAGGGGCATTCGACAAGCTGAAGGCGTTACTCACCGAAGCCCCGGTGTTAGCATGCCCCGACTTCAGCAGAAAATTTGCGTTCAGACCGACGCGAGCGACTTCGGATTGGGAGGCGTCCTCACCCAGGAGACCGAGGAAGGCGAACGAGTCATCGCATACGTAAGCCGCCGCCTGATCAAGGCCGAAGAAAACTACTCCGCAACCGAAAAAGAGTGCCTGGCCATCATCTGGGCCATCCGGAAGCTTCGTTGTTACCTGGAAGGATACCGCTTCGACGTTATCACAGACCACCTGGCTCTCAAGTGGCTTAACACCATTGAGAACCCAACGGGTCGAATCGCGCGATGGGCCCTCGAGTTTCAGCAATACCAGTTCGACGTCCACTATAGAAAGGGCAACCAGAACGTGGTGGCAGACGCACTCTCCAGGCAGCCGATGGATACCCTATGTCAAGCCAAGGTGGTGCCCGACGACCCATGGATACAACGCCGACGCCGAGAAGTGGAACAAGAACCCGAGAAGTATCCCGACTACACCGTGCAGAACGGGGAACTGTACCGACACCTGGGCTTGAAGCCAGATGCAGAGGACGGCATCCCGTGGAAGCTGTGCGTGGGCAAGGAGTCCAGAAGGATTCTACGGGAATGCCATGACGCCCCAACGGCCGGACACCTAGGGATCCGGAAAACATCGTCAAGGGTCGCTCAGCGATAATACTGGCCGGGGATGTTCCAAGACGTCGCCCGTTACGTCAAGAAATGCTCCACTTGCCAACGATTCAAAACCGAACAGCGGAAACCAGCTAGGAGAATGCTGTGCAGACAGGTACAGGAACCGTTTGAGACCCTTTGCGCCGACTTCGTGGGACCATTACCGAGGTCCAAGCAAGGGAACACGGTGTTGTTAGTATTCTTTGACCTGTTCTCCAAATGGGTCGAGCTCGTCGCGCTGCGCAAAGCCACTACAGCCCATCTCGAGAAGGCATTCCGAGAACGGATTCTTGGACACTTCGGGACACCCAGGACCTTCGTATGCGACAATGGGACGCAGTGCACCAGTCGCTCGTTCAAAGCGTTTGGTAAACGAGTCGGTATGCGTATCGAACACACGGCACCATACAGCCCCCAACAAAACCCGACTGAGCGAGCAAACAGGACCATTAAGACCATGATTGCCCAGTACATTAACGGGCCTCAGCATACTTGGGACATCTTACTCCCGGAGATCTCACTGGCTATCAATAGCAGTATCTCCGACACCACAGGATTTAGCCCGGCTTTTCTCGTACACGGGCGAGAGCCTCGGCTACCGGGCGCGCTTTACGAAGAGGTTACCCCGGGCACGGGACGAGAGGGTCGCGATCCCCTCAGTTGGGCGACACAGTTGGAGCAACTGTTCCAGGTGGCTAGAGAGAACGCGCAACGGGCATCGGCAGAGCAGAGCAGGCACTACAATTTGCGATGAAGGGAATGAAGACCAACTCTAGGCACGATGGTACTCCTGCGGCAACACATTCTCTCCAAGGCAGCGGATGGCTTTGCGGCAAAGTTGGCCCCCAAATACGACGGGCCGTATAAGAAAAACCCAAAGGAACCCCAGGACAACAGGGCGGGAGATGGCTGGCCAAGGCAGACTGCCATGGCAGGAGCGTCGTCAGGGCGTGGAAGAGTGGTTGGCCGGCCTCCCGGGTATATTACCCGAAGAGGAGCACCCGGTGCAAGAGGTAGCGGATGTAGCGGCGGCGATCGACGAGCTGGATGAGGACGACATCAGCACAATCCTTTTCCCCGGTCTGCAGCCCCTGGCAGTACCCCAGGTGAGCTCCACCACAGAGTCACCGGAGCCCCTGCAGCGGGTCCAAGTCGTCTCCGACAAAATGGGCGCGTCTTCCACGCAGCCGGGGAGGGCTCTCCGCTGGGTCGATCCGGACGCGCCGACTACACCCGCCGAGGCCGCCCAACGCACAGCAGCTCGCGTCGCCGAATTACCCCCGGCCGACCGCCTCGAGGACTGGGAGGAAAAACTCCTGTGGCCCTTGGAGGAGGTGGCTGACCTGTTGGACCCGGTGGAAGACATCGCCAACACACTTTTCGCGCCCGGAGCAGACTGGGTCGAGGCTCCACCGTCGTGGCGGGTGACCACGCCTGGACGCCGAATACCGGAGCTTCTATTGGACCACATCCGGACCCAGCAAGAAGAGGGCGTCCACCGTCGCGTACGGTTCGTACTGCACCTGGACGGGGCCACCTTCAGGGTGACGCTGGCACGAGGGGGCCGGACGATCGTGCATTCCCACTGGCATAGTAAGGGGGGGTGTGGGGACTCAACTGGAGTCCCACATTTACAATATTAATATTTGTTTATCATTATCTTTTTCGTTAATATGTTTTCATTTTATTAGGTTAAGTAGCCTGTAAGTATTATGTAATATTAAGATATTTCCAATGAAGGAATTAATTATGTTCATATTTAAAAGTTGTTTAAGTCAGGGTTAGGCGGAACTACCTCAGATGTTAGGGCCAACAAGTGCAGGGTAATAGACTCGCTCACCAAAACAGAGAGAGCGAACACACACACATACACCAGCCACAAGAGCATCAACACCCGGAGAGAGCAACCGAACGCCAACGCACACCTGCAGTGAGAGCAACAACGCGCACCGACGACAAGAGCACCAACAGCGGGAGAGTGGCCGCAAACACACACACACCAGCAACGAGAGCACTGACACGCACCAGCCGCAAGAGCGCCAGCAGTAAGAGCGCCGACGCGCGCCAGCAGTAAGAGCGCTGACGCGCGCCAACAGTAAGAGCGCCGACGCGCGCCAGCAGTAAGAGCGCCGACGCGCGCCAACAGTAAGAGCGCCGACGCGCGCCAGCAGTAAGAGCGCCGACGCACACCGAAAGCCAGAGCGCCGACGCACACTATCAGCAATGCACGTCAGCAGCCAGAGAGCAACGACGCCAAAAGAGCGCCTCAGCCGTAGCAGGCCCCGAGTCGAGCGGAAGGCTCGTAGGCAACGGAGGGGGAAAGGCAAACTACGAGGCGTTTGCACTGCAGCGGAGTACGCGGTCGGCCCAGGCTCGGCGACTGCGCTGCCGGGAAGTGCGTGGTCGGCGCAAGCTCGGCGGCTGCGCTGCCGAATCTAACACCGGCGCTGGAGGCTGAGGAGAATTTTGGCGCGTGGACGCTAATTAGTCTGCCGGGATGCTAGAAGAAGTGCGGGAGTGAAAATAACAAAAAAAATACACGTGTGTGACGAGACGACAAGTTAAAATAAAAACAACAAGAACAACATAGTGACGCGCCGCCCCGAGACAAGGACAACGAAAGGAGGGGCAGAGAAAAACACCGACGACGTGCCGTCACGATTAAGCGAGCCTACAAGGGACGCCAAGGACGCAACACAAAAGGACGACAACACGAGGACCCGGAAAGGACGCGTGGAGTGAGGTGAGCGAGCCACCTGTTGGCCAACTTGAGGCAGGGCCCGGTATTCCGGGCGAAACAGTGGGACGGTGCTTAGGTAGGGCAGGATAGGGAAAAATTAAATAAAAAAAGTGAAAGAACAGACTAGAAATGTGCGTATTACTATGGGAAAGGAACAGCGCAGAATAAAAGGGCGCGACTGTCGGGGAAAAAGGGGCGTGTGAGTGTGAGTGAATGTGTGTGTGAAAGGCGGAGCGCAAGACCGCGTGGCCTAACTGTTCCGGGTTCCGCCGGTGCGCCAGAAGGTCAATATCCAGCGCATACGGTGGAGTCCCTGGAACAGCCGAACGGTGGTCTTGGTAGTCGTTGGTCGATACCCGGCGCCGAGGTCAACCGAGAAGCGGAGGTGGCCACCAATTGCGCGTTCGTAGTCTTTTACATGTCATCACTGGCACCACCCTCACATGCCGACCGAGTAGGGCATCCAGGCGGCCACGCCGTTTGTGGAAATTCCACTTCAGTCACCATCCAAGAAGGCCCCCACCTCAGGAGGCCACTCTCCATTTCTTCGTCTCTGGTCTCAGCGAATTTACAAATTTTGCTGTAAAGGAACCTTGGCGCGACTGAGCTCACCTCAGCCCGAGATACTACTTTACAGAGCATTGCAATGACGTCTCAGCTGGCTGGTCTGTATACAAAATCAAAGCGAACAAGGTTTTTGTTTAACAACTTCTGTGTTTGTTGTCCGATCGGATTGGAATTTTGACATTATGTTGGTATTAGAATCAGCTAAGTATGGTCTTACTCAGAATGTTGTATCTTTAAAGGAAAGGAAAGTTTCTCTTTTAACGACATTCGTTTCTGAGAGACTGAGCGAGTGCGATGGACCTTAAATGTCCTAGTTCGAAAGTTTCAGGATTTTTAAAGGGGAGTGTAACGACATATCTGCCCTCTTCGGTTCTGGAAGTGGTGTGAAGAAAGTTGTTTTCACACGCTGAATCAGAAACTTTTACCAGCTTAGCTGGTAGATCTTCCACAACCGGAAACTTGGTGAGAATATCATCAAGCCTTTGTTCTGTGCTGATCTTGATCCTCGTCGTAAAGGACGAGACGGTCGAAGGATTCGACTTGGCTACTGGTCCACTAAAGATCCAGCCGAATATGGTCTCTTGACCGAGCAGAGTTCAACATACTTTGGATACAGAGCCACTCTTTATAATAGATGGAAGAATGTCGGCTCCTAACAGCACGTCTATTTGAGAGCTCTGGTGGAAATGCGGATCAGCGAGTTAGAGGTTTGGCAGGTCCTTCAGAAGATCCTCGGAAATTGTGTATGATGGAAGGTTGCCTGCCAATTGAGGGAGAACAAAGGCTTCAGTTTCTAGCTGTAACCTGGGGGTGATCGGGGAATCAATCTGAAAGTGGCACAACTTTTGTGGATTGGCTGAAATAGCTTCATTTAAGCCAGCTACTTGGACTTGCACGGCTTGATAGGAGGGCTTTATCATGTCAAACATCCGTTCGGAGATGAACGTAGCCTCTGATCTTGGATCGATCAGTGCACGTGCCTTATAAGTCATGCCCAAATGTCAAATATTTATAAGCGCAGTGCCGAGAAGAACACCTTGCGTGTTTGCCGTGAAGTAATTCTGAATATGAGTAGTTGAAGGAGTGGACTGTATATTCGAATTTTGGGGAGTTGGTGCAGAATCTGCTGAAGAGGGCGCAGTAGGCGGGGTGCCACGATGCAGGAGTGTATTATGTATTATGTTGACTCATGCAATCTTTAAGGATGTGTCCTCTTGCGAAGCAGTTTAGACACAGCTTCTGCTGTTTGATGAAATTGGACCTTTCATCAACAGCCATTTGGAGAAAGCGCGGACACAGACGTATGGGATGGTTCTCCTTTGAGCAAAGTTTGCAGGTTTGCGGTTTGGCTATAACCTTTGTCTCAAAAGAGTTGACCTTCCTCGTGGGAGGCTCTTTTCGAGCAGGTTTGGGACTAGTCTGTGGGCTTGTACTAGGTTGTACGTCCTCTATCGCTTCCAATTTGCGATAGCGCTCTGAAAGGAAATTTGACATTTCCTTCCACGACGGAATTTCAGCATTATTCTGTACGGACTGCTCCCAAAGTGATAACTTCAGCCTTGGGAGTTTAGACGAGCATAAAAGGCAATCCCAATTCTCTGTGCTGATTTTGGAGTGCTCTAGAGCCGTTAAGCAACTTTGTATTATGCTTTGAAGTATTTGGATGGCGGCTCCAGACTCCTGAAAGACTGACGGAAGGTTGAAGAGGATTTTAAGTTGGCTGTTGTCTAACAGCCTCTTATTTTCAAACCTATCAAACCCAAGCAGAAGAGAAACCCTCATTCGTGAGAGGGGATTTGGACAGGATTGCCTTTGCTTCGCCACTGGTCTTTGCATTTAAATGAAATAGTTTCTCGATCTGACTTAGGCCGGGATCGGAAATGTAGACCGCTGTGAACAAATCACGGAAAGTTGGCCATTTAAGGTAGTCACCGCTGAACACTTCAGCATCGAAGGGTGGTGACCGGTAGCTTCGTGGCTGGAAGGCCATTTGTGGTGCTGCAGGTGCTGGAGGGGGAGCCGTTGCGGTCTTGATACTCTCATTTAGTTGAGAGGCAAGTTCCTCGTATATGGAATAGCAGTGGTCATGCCTTGCCTGCATGGCGATCTTGTCCTCAGCATTCGTCTCCGTTTGAGACTATGCGTTGGAACAGAGCTCATATTTAAGCTCTACGGCAGTCAATATGGACAAAAGCTGCTCAAGACGCACTCTGTGAGTGTGAAGTGAGGCTGTAGGAGAATTTTGGATCCTAGCTTCGAACTGCGTGAGCTTATCAGAAGCATTAATGGAGTGCCATTTTTATTGCCAGTGAGATTTGATGACCAACTGAACGAGTGATTGGAGGAGTATGCACTGATATTTTTTGCACCTGAGTAACCTTAGATGTGGCCGAGTTGAAACTTTCCGTATAGTGGCTGAGAAGGTGTTCTACCAAGAAGGGAACTTGGAAGGGAGGTGGAGCGTCTATGCGTAGTCGTGGGTACAATAAGGTGTTTCTTGGTGTCTTTAGCACTATCAATTGGCATAACAAGCTTTCAAAAAAGCGAAAAAAATGCAATTGATGCTGGTGACTGAGCTCACCTCAGCCCGAGATACTACTTTACAGAGCATTGCAATGACGTCTCAGCTGGCTGGTCTGTATACAAAATCAAAGCGAACAAGGTTTTTGTTTAACAACTTCTGTGTTTGTTGTCCGATCGGATTGGAATTTTGACATTATGTTGGTATTAGAATCAGCTAAGTATGGTCTTACTCAGAATGTTGTATCTTTAAAGGAAAGGAAAGTTTCTCTTTTAACGACATTCGTTTCTGAGAGACTGAGCGAGTGCGATGGACCTTAAATGTCCTAGTTCGAAAGTTTCAGGATTTTTAAAGGGGAGTGTAACGACATATCTGCCCTCTTCGGTTCTGGAAGTGGTGTGAAGAAAGTTGTTTTCACACGCTGAATCAGAAACTTTTACCAGCTTAGCTGGTAGATCTTCCACAACCGGAAACTTGGTGAGAATATCATCAAGCCTTTGTTCTGTGCTGATCTTGATCCTCGTCGTAAAGGACGAGACGGTCGAAGGATTCGACTTGGCTACTGGTCCACTAAAGATCCAGCCGAATATGGTCTCTTGACCGAGCAGAGTTCAACATACTTTGGATACAGAGCCACTCTTTATAATAGATGGAAGAATGTCGGCTCCTAACAGCACGTCTATTTGAGAGCTCTGGTGGAAATGCGGATCAGCGAGTTAGAGGTTTGGCAGGTCCTTCAGAAGATCCTCGGAAATTGTGTATGATGGAAGGTTGCCTGCCAATTGAGGGAGAACAAAGGCTTCAGTTTCTAGCTGTAACCTGGGAGTGGATTGGCTGAAATTGCTAGGAGGGCTTTATCATGTCAAACATCCGTTCGGAGATGAACGTAGCCTCTGATCTTGGATCGATCAGTGCACGTGCCTTATAAGTCATGCCCAAATGTCAAATATTTATAAGCGCAGTGCCGAGAAGAACACCTTGCGTGTTTGCCGTGAAGTAATTCTGAATATGAGTAGTTGAAGGAGTGGACTGTATATCCGAATTTTGGGGAGTTGGTGCAGAATCTGCTGAAGAGGGCGCAGTAGGCGGGGTGCCACGATGCAGGAGTGTATTATGTATTATGTTGACTCATGCAATCTTTAAGGATGTGTCCTCTTGCGAAGCAGTTTAGACACAGCTTCTGCTGTTTGATGAAATTGGACCTTTCATCAACAGCCATTTGGAGAAAGCGCGGACACAGACGTATGGGATGCTTCTCCTTTGAGCAAAGTTTGCAGGTTTGCGGTTTGGCTACAACCTTTGTCTCAAAAGAGTTGACCTTCCTCGTGGGAGGCTCTTTTCGAGCAGGTTTGGGACTAGTCTGTGGGCTTGTACTAGGTTGTACGTCCTCTATCGCTTCCAATTTGCGATAGCGCTCTGAAAGGAAATTTGACATTTCCTTCCACGACGGAATTTCAGCATTATTCTGTACGGACTGCTCCCAAAGTGATAACTTCAGCCTTGGGAGTTTAGACGAGCATAAAAGGCAATCCCAATTCTCTGTGCTGATTTTGGAGTGCTCTAGAGCCGTTAAGCAACTTTGTATTATGCTTTGAAGTATTTGGATGGCGGCTCCAGACTCCTGAGAGACTGACGGAAGGTTGAAGAGGATTTTAAGTTGGCTGTTGTCTAACAGCCTCTTATTTTCAAACCTATCAAACCCAAGCAGAAGAGAAACCCTCATTCGTGAGAGGGGATTTGGACAGGATTGCCTTTGCTTCGCCACTGGTCTTTGCATTTAAATGAAATAGTTTCTCGATCTGACTTAGGCCGGGATCGGAAATGTAGACCGCTGTGAACAAATCACGGAAAGTTGGCCATTTAAGGTAGTCACCGCTGAACACTTCAGCATCGAAGGGTGGTGACCGGTAGCTTCGTGGCTGGAAGGCCATTTGTGGTGCTGCAGGTGCTGGAGGGGGAGCCGTTGCGGTCTTGATACTCTCATTTAGTTGAGAGGCAAGTTCCTCGTATATGGAATAGCAGTGGTCATGCCTTGCCTGCATGGCGATCTTGTCCTCAGCATTCGTCTCCGTTTGAGACTATGCGTTGGAACAGAGCTCATATTTAAGCTCTACGGCAGTCAATATGGACAAAAGCTGCTCAAGACGCACTCTGTGAGTGTGAAGTGAGGCTGTAGGAGAATTTTGGATCCTAGCTTCGAACTGCGTGAGCTTATCAGAAGCATTAATGGAGTGCCATTTTTATTGCCAGTGAGATTTGATGACCAACTGAACGAGTGATTGGAGGAGTATGCACTGATATTTTTTGCACCTGAGTAACCTTAGATGTGGCCGAGTTGAAACTTTCCGTATAGTGGCTGAGAAGGTGTTCTACCAAGAAGGGAACTTGGAAGGGAGGTGGAGCGTCTATGCGTAGTAGTGGGTACAATAAGGTGTTTCTTGGTGTCTTTAGCACTATCAATTGGCATAACAAGCTTTCAAAAAAGCGAAAAAAATGCAATTGATGCTGGTGACGGAGCCAGAAACGTGAAACAGAAGAGCGTAGAGAATCGGACGAGCAGAATTTCTTGTTTTAACAATAAACAAGCATGTTATACAAATAGAACGGAATTTTATCGAAACTATTGAGAGAGGAATTTGTTGATAAGTTACAAGGCAACACGCTTTTTTTTTGAAAAGATTGCAAAAAATATAATATAAATATTATCTTATAATTATCGATATATTTTATTGAGTAATAATAAATAAAAATAAATAAATAAAATAAATAAAAAATAAGTGATTTAAAAAGTCACGGTTGCCCACTAAGTGATATTTAATATTTGAGCTAGTGCAGCCCTGGAACGATAACACTGAGTGAATGGAAAAAAGTGGTGGTCGGTCGATTGTGATCGAACTGCGATCACTAAGGCTGAGAAAGGTAAACAAAGAATTATTAATTTACCTATATGTATTTCAGCATTAAAGTTAAGTGTTGAGTTTTCCCTTTTTTTTTCTTTTAAAGCAGAAATAAGATGTGTGTATGGTGTATATAATTATATATTTATATGTGTATTAATTTACTAATAAAACTATGGAATTAAGTAGGAAATTATATTTAATTTATCCATTTCTTCATTTCGCTTAATTCTATAGTTTTTTAATCTGAACAATTGTGTAATAATGTGTCAACTTATTTTTGGCGCGTCGCTTTCTTAGAGATAGCTTCTAACTCGATTGCAGCTGATCTGTCATCGACTTAAGTATCGATTGGCGGAACTTGTTCGCGATGTATCGTGACTGCCACATCTACTCCCCCTCCGATGCTGCTGCTGGTCAACGAACTTAAGTACCTTCCTGGTAGATTGACTTCTCGGCCACTGCGTGTTGTTTGTTTCTCCGGAGGTCGTTGCTGGTTACCTATTGGTTGATTAGTAGCATGAGAAGATGCTGGAGCTTCTGTAAACGCAGCCTTAATGCGATCGATTGTAACCGTTGTGCGCTTGCCGTTGATGTCGATGATGAAATTCTTGTCGTTTCGCTCGAGAACTTGAAATGGGCCGTCGTATGGCGCTTTAAGTGGAGCTTTGACTGTGTCATCCCTTAAGAAAACGTGCGAGGAGGTTTTGAGATCCTTTTGAACAAATACCTTATCTGGCGTATGATGAGAAGTGTCGATGGGTTTCAGCTGTGCCATTGTCGCTCTTAAATGCCCAATAAATTCGCTTTCGATATATTCCTCCGATGGCTTGTCGAAAAATTCTCCATGCAGCCGTAGAGTGGTTCCGTAAACAAGCTCAGCCGGCGTAGCGTTGAGATCTTATTTTATTGTAGCTCGTAAGCCAAGGAGTACAATAGGAATGCTATCTGCCCAGTTGGAATTAGTGTGACATTTGATTGCGATCTTTAAGGTCCTGTGCATTCTCTCCACTAAGCCATTTGCTTGAGGGTGATAGGCCGTTGTCCGCAGGTGCTTAGATCCGGTTAATTTTGTGAGTTCCTTAAAAAGCTTTGACTCAAATTGTCGCCCTTGGTCGGTGGTAATGAAGCGTGGCATGCCAAATTGTGCGATCCAGCCACTGAGCAGCGCCTTTGCAACCGTCTCTGCTGTTATATCCGCTATTGGTATTGCAGTCGGCCATCGAGTGAATCGATCTATACAAGTAAGGCAATATTTGAAATTGTCCGATATTGGCAATGGTCCGATTATGTCGACGTTTATATGCTCGAATCGTTTGTCAGGAAGGTTGTATTTCTGCTAAGCGGCCTTGTTGTGCCGTCCGATTTTAGCTTGCTGACAGTTGTTGCAGTTACTAACCCAGCGCGCGATGTCTCTTTTCATGTCCTTCCACACGCAGCGTTCGGTGATAAGCCTTACGGTAGCCCGCTTGCCTGGATGCGATAATTTGTGCAGTGAGTTAAAAATTTGCTTACGAAAATCCTGTGTAATATATGGACGGATTCGATTCTGAGCTGTATCGTAGTACAGTGGTGCCTTGGAGCCAGTTAGTTGGATTTGTTTGAGTTGCAAAGCAGAACTATGGAGCTGCTCTTTCAATTCCTCATCCATTTGTTGACTCTCAGCCAGTTTTTCGAAGTCGATTTGATCTTCATTGAAAATAGCTTCCACCCTGGAGAGTACATCGACCACTATATTATCTTTGCCAGGAATGTGCTGAATATCTGTAGTGTATTCGCTGATGAAGCTAAGTTGGCGTGTTTGCTTAGGCGTGGTCTTTTCTGGATTCTGTTGAAATGCAAGAAGAGGCTTGTGATCAGTTAGTATCGTACAGCTACGGCCTTCAATCATGTGAGCGAAGTATTTCACTGCCAGGTAGATTGCTAGTAGCTCCCGATCATATGTGCTTTGCTTCTTTTTTGAATCTGAAATCCTCTTCGACTAAAAACCCAGGGCCTGAGACTGCCATTTGTGTATTCGTTTAATGCTGCACCTACACAAAAGTTTCTGGCGTCCACGTGTAGGACTAGCTTTGCATTGTTAGATGGATGCGCTAATGCTGTGACTTGAGCCAAGTCGTGCTTACACTGCTCAAACATTTGTAAAGCCTCTTCGTTCCATACAATGGGTGTTTTGTCTTTCTTCCGATTGCCTTTTATGAGTCTTTGTAGCACCCCTTGTTTGTATGCAGCGTTTGGTAAGCAACGCCTATATACGTTGAGCATTGCAAGAAAACTTTTGAGCTCATATGCCAACTTTGGCTTCTGGAAGTCCGTAATTGCTGCAACTCGATCCTTCATTGGAATAATTCCCTTTTGAGATTCGGTATCCAAGGAAATTTACTTGCTCTTGACCGAAAATGCATTTTGAAGCATTTATGCGCAGTCCATTTTGTCGCAATCGATTGAAGACGTTCCTCACGTGTTGGAAGTGCTCTTCAGCGTTTTGAGATGCTATACAGATGTCGTCTATGTAAACGATTACATAATCCATATCGCGAAATATTTGATCCATGAAGCGTTGGAACGTTTGGCTCACGTTGCATAGCCCAAAAGTCATTACATTGAATTCGTAAAGCCCGAATGGCGTAATGATGGCCGTTTTGTTGCGATGCTCAGGTGCGATTGGGATCTGATGATACGCCCTTTCCAGATCAATTATTGAAAAAATACATTTTCGGCTCAGCTTTTATGAGAAGTCATGAATATGTGGCAGTGGATACCTGTCAGGCCTTGTGACATGATTCAGCCGTCTGTAGTCTCCACTAGGGCGCCATTCATTTTTGGTCTTCTTAGCCACCATGTGCAATGGGCTAGCCCATTGACTGCTGCTAGGGCTACAAATGCAGTCGAATTCTCTTTTGGCGATTGCTTACTTCTCTGGATTTAATCGACGCGCTTTGCTGACCACTGGTTGATCCTTTGTGAAGATATGGTGCTGAACAGCTGTCTTGGTGTTCCGTGAATTGAAGTTGCATGGTTTCGCCAGATCGCTGTATTCACGCAGAAGTGCTTCGTAGCGGTCATTATTTGTGGGCGAAACTATGTGCAGCTTTTCTACTTCCACACTGCAGATGGATCCTCTGGCGAAAAGCTTTGTAGAGCTGTCGATGAGGAGCTTACGGCGTAGATCTACTACTAGATTGTATGCATGAAGGAAATCGGCTCGAATAATTGGTTTGGTGACGTCAGCGATGATGAATTGCCAGCTCATGTTCTTGTTCAAGCCGAAGTTGAGTGAAGCAATTTTGGTCCCAAATATCTTGATTGGAGTTCCGTTTGCAGCATACAGTTTGTTTGTGGTCTCAGAGGTACGATTTGTGAGTGGTAAAATGGAAAAATCAGCTCCGGTGTCGACTAAAAAACGGACTTTAGTTGTTTTATCTGTTACGAAAAATCTGCGGCTTTCATTAGCTCCCACTTCGTTGACCGCTGCTGTCCTCCATTACTTTATCCGCTGCCAGAGACACTTTGGTTAAGTCGCCGTCTCTTTTCAAGTGAACAGACGCGTTTTTCTTTTGCTCCCCGCAGGTTCTTTATTTCTTTGAACAACCGGTGTTCTATGTAACAAAAGCTTATTAATACTTCTTGTAGTGTTTTTTCTTATTCTTCTGCTGATGAATCTGTTCACTCGCGAGTGCTTTTCTATTTAATTAGTCAAACATTTGTGTTTGGTAATTTGGTAATTGGTTTGCAATTTGCATCTTTGTTTACATCAAATCTTTGTAGCTTTGTTGTTGCACTGCTTGGTAGCTTGATCTTTTTTTAGATTCTGTCGTGAGCGCGCTTACTCTCTTCTGTTCGCTTTCTCTCTCTCCTTCTTTCGTCTGTTCTGTGCATTTGTTGTTGCAGTTACTGTAACGACAGCTAACGCTCTCGCCTACTTAGCATTTGCTCTCTTTTTTCGTACGTAGTTTGCTCTTAGTTTTTTCTAACGTTTTATTTGGCTACTCTTTTACAGTGGTGTCTCATTATAATGGAAGGACATATTATTTGTGCTGTTAAAACCTGCAAAGGTGAGATTACGTGTGCTCAGCCAAGCATCTTATGGTGGCTGTGTGATAATGTTGTACATGCCAAATGTGTTAACGTCACTGGTTCAACTGCTGATGTTTTGGCTAAGCGCATTGGGCTGCACTATTGTTGCGAGGAGTGTCAGGGGTGCAGAATGAAATGAGAGCATTCATGCGGCAGACACGGGAAGGCTTTAGGGAATTGTTTAGTGGTTTTCGTACGCTATCTAAGTAGCATATCTACGCTATTATCAAATAACGAATTGATATAACTTTGCATAAATACATTGTGACACTTTGTTATAGTAAACGTAACGTAAAGAGACCACCAATAGCTACATAAGCATTCCAGCGTTGAGTAATACGATCCAACGCTCATTCATAAACCGATCGCGGAGCGCGGGAATGCTGAGCATGCACTTTGCAGCTCATGTGGTCAATGCCTTCTGCATACATATGGTCAATGCCTTCTGCATACATACATATGTATATGAATATATGTAATAGATAGATATACATAGATATAAGCATTGTATGCGCGGGTTATAAAAGATCCAATAAACAGATTGTAAACATTCAATTCAATAAAGTAAATTCAAACAGAGCAAACGTTCTGAAGTTTATCATAAAAAGGTGGGCTAAAGAGTTCGATCATCCTTATACAACAAAGTTGTTATATATTCCCCTTGTTAGCCCGATTCTTAAATATGTTTCTTGTGCCACCTCATTTGTTATATAGCGGCCTACATCTCAGATTTTTTAAAATTTTTTTTAGGCCATGGATTTTAAAAAAATTCATGGTCTACTGTGTTTGTCGGAACGCAAATGTGCGTAACAGGCAGAAGGAGGCATCTCCGACCCCATAAACTGTATATATTCTGAATCAGTATCAACAGCCGAGTCGATTGAGCCATGTCTGTCTGTCCGTCTGTCCGTCTGTCTGTCTGTCCGTCTGTCCGTCTGTATGAACACCTGGATCTCAGAAACTATAAGAGCTAGAGTCTTCAAATTTTGTGACAACATCCGTGTATGTTGCAGTGTTTCAAAGTTTTTTTGAAATTTAGCCACGCCCCTTCCCGCCTCTGCAAATCGGTAATAACTATTTAATATACACATTATATACCCTACAACCAAAGTTATACATCTCACATGACAAATACCTTTTCACGGGTGTTTTCTGAAAATTTCATTTAAATTGGACTAAAAATAAGTGAGATATGATCCGAATTAAACTCAATTTGAACGTATACTTATGCGCATATTAAGACCTAATTTACGCATCATACCGAAGTTCGAATCGTCGGACACACAGCATTTTACAAAACTTTTCATTTGCATATAATGGTAACAGAATTAGTTCAGAATGCAACTTTGCCGATCGAGCAACAAATGAGGCAGTGGTTTAGTGGTTAGAATGGCGGATGGCAATTTTTGGGGAATTCTCGTGAGTGCGTGCGTGAGTTTCGAGTCTTATGCGCGGCTGGTGCAATTTTTATTTTAATTACTTTTTTTGTTTTTTTTTTTATTCTTATAAACTAAAAGTAAAACTACACCCGCTACCTAAATCCTAAATTATTTAATTACATATCAATAAAATTATTTTCCCAAAATAAATTTCATATTTTTGTGCAAGGCAATCAATGTAAACGAATGTTAGAGCGGGATGCCGGTACATGCATGTCTGCATTTGCACATTTATGTCTCGGCGTCCCGCTCTAACCCGCATCAATTGCCGTATTCGGCACACATACATACGTAACTGTCAGGTTTGTGCAACATTCGACATAGTTTATAAAAGTGTTCTAATTAAATATATTGATTACCAACAAATTTAAAAATTATTGCTTGTTTAGCTTTTAAATTATTTAAAAGAAAGAAAAAAAGGAAACCATGTCCACTCATTGATCGCGGCAGCAATCGAACGCGGATACTGTTGTCAGTCAACATCATTGGTCTTCGAATCCAGCACACACTCCGCTAAGCTATTGTACAACTTCCGCTGCCGCTACTTCTTTCTGGCATTACCGAAAAGTGCATACCCCAACTTATTGCCCTCTCGGCTAATGCTTATAATTCTTGTCTATTCGCTTTTACATTGTTTATGCGTTCTTTTTCTTCTGTCTGTCAATTGAATTTGTGCGTGTCGTTCGAATTAAATAATATTTTAAATGCTTGATAATAATTCAAACAAACCAAAATTGTTATTATAAATAAGGGAAAATACATTATACACGGTATACCATGATAATCCATGGCCTTCTACAGTCAGCACCTGACTGTAGCGTTCGACTGGTTTAATGATAGGACTATATTTATAATGAGTTTAGGTAAAATAATTATTTGGCGGTCGCTTCTAGTTTATTTTAATTGAATTTTGAAAATAATTAATTTTCCATGAATAAAAAAATCGACGATGTAGGCAGCTACTTAACCTTTACCGAAATAAGTTTAGTACACAGAAACCTGCCTGCCAAATGTGGTATAGCTAGTATTTTTCATAGCTGAGACCTGTGTACAGACTGTCAGACATGGCTCAATGGATTTGGCTAGTGATCCTAAGCACAAAGTAAGCATACTCTTTTTTGACCATTTTTAACGGTCGACGCGTATAACTAGAAGCTACCGAGACATAATTCTTTTAGCCAAGTTTATCATAAAAAGGTGGGCTAAAGAGTTCGATCATCCTTATACAACAAAGTTGTTATATATTCCCCTTGTTAGCCCGATTCTTAAATATGTTTCTTGTGCCACCTCATTTGTATGAATTCTGCACCAACAACTATAGCTTGCATGAGCTTTTCCACATTCTCTGTTTTGATTTTAAAAAACTTTTTGGTGTCATAAACTCGGAGAGTTCCCCAACAGCTATTAAAACCGCTATCCTTCACTCATTAACTTTAATGCTAACAACTACCATACTGATTGGGTTTTTTCTGGCTTTCCCCAATCCCCTGCAACAAATGTTGGTTTGGCTTTATTTTGTACGCCCCAGTTTTTAAAATATTAAAAATTTAAAAATTTTATAAATTTAAAAATTAAAGTGTTATATACCTTATTTAAATTTAATTTTAAAATATCATAATGTATTGTTAATTTTTTGTTTCCAATTTTTTAAATTTTTATTAATCATTATCCCAACAGTCGACTGCTTTTAGTTGACTTTAAATAAATAAATAAATGAATAAATAAAACAGTGAACAAAACTTTGACATTTGATCAAACTTAGCGTGCCAAAAAATCGCCGAGCACGCAAAACACTTATAACCTTTACGCTTCTCACAACCAAACAAAAATTGATATACACTTGAAACTTGGTATAGATGTTCAAGAAGAGTGTACCATCACGACAAAATAAAGAAGTCCATAATCAAAAGTGCATTCCCCGCGAAATTTGAAAAGTCATCTTACTTTTTGAATACACATCGTATGTATTTTGGGTCACCGAATCAGATTTGCGCCATCACGTCTGGACTTCAAAAAAACTTCAAAAAGTGAAAAGCTTTTTAATATCCCCTTAAAGATATAGAATCCTGATCTGGGTATGCTTTATATGCCTGAACGTGTATTTTGACCTTCTTTGCTCAAATACGAAGTTGAAACCAGCCCAATCACGTCAAAAACATTTTTATTAACATTCAAAATTTTGAAATATTTTGTAATAATGGATCAAGATTAATTAAAGTTTAGTGGACTGTTTCTATAGTAAATTAAACAGACTATATACAAATAAAGAAAAAGCCTGATGTGGTTAATTCGGTTGCAATGTTATGTATGACATCTATCCGATACATCGGTCTCGTTCCTACAGCGTGCAATAATATGAAGCATGTTTGCCAAGTTTAATCAAGATAGCTTTAAAACTGAACAAGAGCAACAGTCGAGCGGCACGCGACAGTGGGATACCTTTCGACCTTTTTTTAACCGTAAAGAGTCCATATTTGTACGATACTACAATTTAATAGAAATATTGTAACGTAAGCCTTAATATGCGTCTTTATATAAACACATGGATATGCATGTAGCATTTCATTGGTCAAGCCCAAATGTTTGTGTGCGTTTGGAATGCAAAAAATGCGTGTGCATGGAAAAGAAGAGACGAACAACAGATGGCGCTACGCGCTCACATTCTCTTTTCTTTTCTTTCCTACATGAGCATTGCAATGACGTCACGGCTTGCTGGTCTGTATACAAAATCTAGCGAACAAGGTTTTTGTTTGTTGTCCGATCGGATTGGAATTTTGATGTTATGTTGGTATTATAACTAGCTAAGTATGGTCTTCCTCAGAATGTTGTATCTTTTATATGTCGATTACAAATAAGCTTAATAGATTAAATTATTGATTTGCGGGGGCGGTGGGCGTGGCACCCCATATTGGAAATAAACTTCATCTGCGCCGGGCACACAGAAACCTTCATGCCAAATTTAGTGTCTCTACTTTTTATAATAGCTGAGATCTGTGTGTTCATCTGGACAGCCGGACAGCCGAACATTCAGACATCCGGACAGACAGACAGACATGGCTTAATTGACTCGGCTATTGATGCTGAGCAAGAATATATACACTTTGTGGTGTCTCCCACGGCTCCTTCTGCCTGTTACATACATTTGCACAAAGTTAGTATACCCTTTTTTGACCATTTGCAATGGTCGAAGGGTATAGAGACTAGATTGCGTTGCAATTGAAAAATGCACGGACAGACAGACAAATATGTCTAGATTGACTCCCCTGGTGATGTTGATTCAGACTATATATATACTTATGGGGTTGGGGACGCCTTCTAAGGTGCATTGCGAGTCACTGGCCTTAATTAATCAATGCAAAAGTTTTCTGCTGCCTATTAAGTTCTCATTGTTACCCACAAACAAAAGCAGGCACGCTTGCACTAAAAAGCGCGAGCGGAAATGCAGGCATCGCGGGACTTTCGGCACTTAGCACTGAACATTCTATATTTTTTGTGCGACTGAAATTGGGAAGATAAATAGATATTAAAGTCGGCTTAGTAAATGGCCAAGTCAAAAAATTGTATTTTCACTCTGTGGGGTTGCCTACGTCTTCTTCAATAGCCGAAGGGTATACAAAAGTTAAATGCATCGCATTTTGCGATTGTCGCTGCCCACGCACAATAGCGGCTTTTTTCATTTAATATATTTTTAACTTTAAGTCAGATTTGAAAAAGCGTATATGTATATTAATACAACATATTTGAGATTCCTGCACATTTGTCTATGATGCATATTCTTCCTTTCCTTAATTTGATCATGAGTTAAGTTACTTTCACCACCTTTAATCGGCAATGCCCCACTGTGCGAAGACTTCCGAAACTCGACGCTCAACGCAGCGTCGACTAACGGGTACGATCCAAAGCAACAGCAAGGCAGATAGCAAATGCGAGAAACAGTCGAGATGCACGCGACAGTGGGATACCCTTCGACCTTTGTTTAAACGTAATAAGTATATCATTGTACAATACTACTCCCTAAAAAATAATGTTACGTAAGCCTTCATATGGAAATGTCTGTATATGAATACGTGTATATGCATGCAGCATTTCATTGGTCAAACACACATGAGTATGTATGGTATGTGTGTGCAAAAAATTCGTGTGCATATAAAGGAAGTCATCAAATAAATTATTTATCCAAATAGTTCTTTCACCTAAAATCTCGATAAACATAGCCCTATCGGAAAAAAATTTAAACAAAATCGGAGGTGTAGAAAATTATTTGGCGGCCGCTTCTAGTTTTTTTAATTGATTTTTAAACGTAATAAAGTTTATATGTATTTTGATGTTGCCTTTTTGTGCAAGGCGCCAGTCTGCCTGCAACATTTTGTGATGGCACAGTTTGTAGGACAAACCGATTCATGAAAAATATAGCCCTATCAGTAAAAAAAATTTAAACAAAATCGGAGATGTAGGCAGCTATTTGACCTTTACGTTACTTTGTTATGGAGCTTGTTAATATTGACCAAATTTGTGAATCAAAAATAAAAAATTCTGAATACATAAATATGTATTTAGTTAATAAAACGATCGTCATTAAACAAGCCACATGTTTTTAAAAGTTAAAAAACTTTCGGCGCAGGATAATCATTTTTGCCCACTGTGCCTCAGTCTCTTAGCTCTCGCAGCCAAAACACAAAATTGACTTAAAGCTGCCAGCGCGCTGGGCGAAGAATTTGCCGTTTGTCAAACTTCACAAGCAACGCATACATTCATATGAGAACTTCTGCATGTAAATACGCACACATTGAAACGATCGCACTGCGCAAAAAATCACGCTGGTTTTTCACGAGTGAGCGATCGGCTCTCTTTTTCTTAAACACCATGGAGAAGCGCACAGCAACATCAACTCAGTCGCACAACGACAGCGGAACCATAAGCACGGGTGCAATTCCGCTCTGCAATCATTTCAATGTGTGCGTGCTGTATATGCACAAGCTCGAATATGAATGTATGCATTGCATTGGGCCAGTGCACTGACATTGCAAAAAGACACGAGCAACAGTCGACGCGGCATCCCATAGTGGGACACCCTTCAACCTTTGTTTTAACTTACAGTGTCTATAATTGTACGATACTACTTCTTAATAGAAGTAAGGGTAAAGGTTATATAGCTGCCTACATCTCAGATTTTTTAAAATTTTTTTTAATGATAGGACTATATTTATAATGAGTTTAGGTAAAATAATTATTTGGCGGTCGCTTCTAGTTTATTTTAATTGAATTTTGAAAATAATTAATTTTCCATGAATAAAAAAATCGACGATGTAGGCAGCTACTTAACCTTTACCGAAATAAGTATAGTACACAGAAACCTGCCTGCCAAATGTGGTATAGCTAGTATTTTTCATAGCTGAGACCTGTGTACAGACTGTCAGACATGGCTCAATGGATTTGGCTAGTGATCCTAAGCACAAAGTAAGCATACTCTTTTTTGACCATTTTTAACGGTCGACGCGTATAACTAGAAGCTACCGAGACATAATTCTTTTAGCCAAGTTTATCATAAAAAGGTGGGCTAAAGAGTTCGATCATCCTTATACAACAAAGTTGTTATATATTCCCCTTGTTCGCCCGATTCTTAAATATGTTTCTTGTGCCACCTCATTTGTATGAATTCTGCACCAACAACTATAGCTTGCATGAGCTTTTCCACATTCTCTGTTTTGATTTTAAAAACTTTTGGTGTCATAAACTCGGAGAGTTCCCCAACAGCTATTAAAACCGCTATCCTTCACTCATTAACTTTAATGCTAACAACTACCATACTGATTGGGTTTTTTCTGGCTTTCCCCAATCCCCTGCAACAAATGTTGGTTTGGCTTTATTTTGTACGCCCCAGTTTTTAAAATATTAAAAATTTAAAAATTTTATAAATTTAAAAATTAAAGTGTTATATACCTTATTTAAATTTAATTTTAAAATATCATAATGTATTGTTAATTTTTTGTTTCCAATTTTTTAAATTTTTATTAATCATTATCCCAACAGTCGACTGCTTTTAGTTGACTTTAAATAAATAAATAAATGAATAAATAAAACAGTGAACAAAACTTTGACATTTGATCAAACTTAGCGTGCCAAAAAATCGCCGAGCACGCAAAACACTTATAACCTTTACGCTTCTCACAACCAAACAAAAATTGATATACACTTGAAACTTGGTATAGATGTTCAAGAAGAGTGTACCATCACGACAAAATAAAGAAGTCCATAATCAAAAGTGCATTCCCCGCGAAATTTGAAAAGTCATCTTACTTTTTGAATACACATCGTATGTATTTTGGGTCACCGAATCAGATTTGCGCCATCACGTCTGGACTTCAAAAAAAACTTCAAAAAAGTGAAAAGCTTTTTAATATCCCCTTAAAGATATAGAATCCTGATCTGGGTATGCTTTATATGCCTGAACGTGTATTTTGACCTTCTTTGCTCAAATACGAAGTTGAAACCAGCCCAATCACGTCAAAAACATTTTTATTAACATTCAAAATTTTGAAATATTTTGTAATAATGGATCAAGATTAATTAAAGTTTAGTGGACTGTTTCTATAGTAAATTAAACAGACTATATACAAATAAAGAAAAAGCCTGATGTGGTTAATTCGGTTGCAATGTTATGTATGACATCTATCCGATACATCGGTCTCGTTCCTACAGCGTGCAATAATATGAAGCATGTTTGCCAAGTTTAATCAAGATAGCTTTAAAACTGAACAAGAGCAACAGTCGAGCGGCACGCGACAGTGGGATACCTTTCGACCTTTTTTTAACCGTAAAGAGTCCATATTTGTACGATACTACAATTTAATAGAAATATTGTAACGTAAGCCTTAATATGCGTCTTTATATAAACACATGGATATGCATGTAGCATTTCATTGGTCAAGCCCAAATGTTTGTGTGCGTTTGGAATGCAAAAAATGCGTGTGCATGGAAAAGAAGAGACGAACAACAGATGGCGCTACGCGCTCACATTCTCTTTTCTTTTCTTTCCTACATGAGCATTGCAATGACGTCACGGCTTGCTGGTCTGTATACAAAATCTAGCGAACAAGGTTTTTGTTTGTTGTCCGATCGGATTGGAATTTTGATGTTATGTTGGTATTATAACTAGCTAAGTATGGTCTTCCTCAGAATGTTGTATCTTTTATATGTCGATTACAAATAAGCTTAATAGATTAAATTATTGATTTGCGGGGGCGGTGGGCGTGGCACCCCATATTGGAAATAAACTTCATCTGCGCCGGGCACACAGAAACCTTCATGCCAAATTTAGTGTCTCTACTTTTTATAATAGCTGAGATCTGTGTGTTCATCTGGACAGCCGGACAGCCGAACATTCAGACATCCGGACAGACAGACAGACATGGCTTAATTGACTCGGCTATTGATGCTGAGCAAGAATATATACACTTTGTGGTGTCTCCCACGGCTCCTTCTGCCTGTTACATACATTTGCACAAAGTTAGTATACCCTTTTTTGACCATTTGCAATGGTCGAAGGGTATAGAGACTAGATTGCGTTGCAATTGAAAAATGCACGGACAGACAGACAAATATGTCTAGATTGACTCCCCTGGTGATGTTGATTCAGACTATATATATACTTATGGGGTTGGGGACGCCTTCTAAGGTGCATTGCGAGTCACTGGCCTTAATTAATCAATGCAAAAGTTTTCTGCTGCCTATTAAGTTCTCATTGTTACACACAAACAAAAGCAGGCACGCTTGCACTAAAAAGCGCGAGCGGAAATGCAGGCATCGCGGGACTTTCGGCACTTAGCACTGAACATTCTATATTTTTTGTGCGACTGAAATTGGGAAGATAAATAGATATTAAAGTCGGCTTAGTAAATGGCCAAGTCAAAAAATTGTATTTTCACTCTGTGGGGTTGCCTACGTCTTCTTCAATAGCCGAAGGGTATACAAAAGTTAAATGCATCGCATTTTGCGATTGTCGCTGCCCACGCACAATAGCGGCTTTTTTCATTTAATATATTTTTAACTTTAAGTCAGATTTGAAAAAGCGTATATGTATATTAATACAACATATTTGAGATTCCTGCACATTTGTCTATGATGCATATTCTTCCTTTCCTTAATTTGATCATGAGTTAAGTTACTTTCACCACCTTTAATCGGCAATGCCCCACTGTGCGAAGACTTCGAAACTCGACGCTCAACGCAGCGTCGACTAACGGGTACGATCCAAAGCAACAGCAAGGCAGATAGCAAATGCGAGAAACAGTCGAGATGCACGCGACAGTGGGATACCCTTCGACCTTTGTTTAAACGTAATAAGTATATCATTGTACAATACTACTCCCTAAAAAATAATGTTACGTAAGCCTTCATATGGAAATGTCTGTATATGAATACGTGTATATGCATGCAGCATTTCATTGGTCAAACACACATGAGTATGTATGGTATGTGTGTGCAAAAAATTCGTGTGCATATAAAGGAAGTCATCAAATAAATTATTTATCCAAATAGTTCTTTCACCTAAAATCTCGATAAACATAGCCCTATCGGAAAAAAAAATTTAAACAAAATCGGAGGTGTAGAAAATTATTTGGCGGCCGCTTCTAGTTTTTTTAATTGATTTTTAAACGTAATAAAGTTTATATGTATTTTGATGTTGCCTTTTTGTGCAAGGCGCCAGTCTGCCTGCAACATTTTGTGATGGCACAGTTTGTAGGACAAACCGATTCATGAAAAATATAGCCCTATCAGTAAAAAAAATTTAAACAAAATTGGAGATGTAGGCAGCTATTTAACCTTTACGTTACTTTGTTATGGGGCTTGTTAAAATTGACCAAATTTGTGAATCAAAAATAAAAAATTCTGAATACATAAATATGTATTTAGTTAATAAAACGATCGTCATTAAACAAGCCACATGTTTTTAAAAGTTAAAAAACTTTCGGCGCAGGATAATCATTTTTGCCCACTGTGCCTCAGTCTCTTAGCTCTCGCAGCCAAAACACAAAATTGACTTAAAGCTGCCAGCGCGCTGGGCGAAGAATTTGCCGTTTGTCAAACTTCACAAGCAACGCATACATTCATATGAGAACTTCTGCATGTAAATACGCACACATTGAAACGATCGCACTGCGCAAAAATCACGCTGGTTTTTCACGAGTGAGCGATCGGCTCTCTTTTTCTTAAACACCATGGAGAAGCGCACAGCAACATCAACTCAGTCGCACAACGACAGCGGAACCATAAGCACGGGTGCAATTCCGCTCTGCAATCATTTCAATGTGTGCGTGCTGTATATGCACAAGCTCGAATATGAATGTATGCATTGCATTGGGCCAGTGCACTGACATTGCAAAAAGACACGAGCAACAGTCGACGCGGCATCCCATAGTGGGACACCCTTCAACCTTTGTTTTAACTTACAGTGTCTATAATTGTACGATACTACTTCTTAATAGAAGTAAGGGTAAAGGTTATATAGCTGCCTACATCTCAGATTTTTTAAAATTTTTTTTTAATGATAGGACTATATTTATAATGAGTTTAGGTAAAATAATTATTTGGCGGTCGCTTCTAGTTTATTTTAATTGAATTTTAAAAATAATTAATTTTCCATGAATAAAAAAATCGACGATGTAGGCAGCTACTTAACCTTTACCGAAATAAGTATAGTACACAGAAACCTGCCTGCCAAATGTGGTATAGCTAGTATTTTTCATAGCTGAGACCTGTGTACAGACTGTCAGACATGGCTCAATGGATTTGGCTAGTGATCCTAAGCACAAAGTAAGCATACTCTTTTTTGACCATTTTTAACGGTCGACGCGTATAACTAGAAGCTACCGAGACATAATTCTTTTAGCCAAGTTTATCATAAAAAGGTGGGCTAAAGAGTTCGATCATCCTTATACAACAAAGTTGTTATATATTCCCCTTGTTCGCCCGATTCTTAAATATGTTTCTTGTGCCACCTCATTTGTATGAATTCTGCACCAACAACTATAGCTTGCATGAGCTTTTCCACATTCTCTGTTTTGATTTTAAAAAACTTTTTGGTGTCATAAACTCGGAGAGTTCCCCAACAGCTATTAAAACCGCTATCCTTCACTCATTAACTTTAATGCTAACAACTACCATACTGATTGGGTTTTTTCTGGCTTTCCCCAATCCCCTGCAACAAATGTTGGTTTGGCTTTATTTTGTACGCCCCAGTTTTTAAAATATTAAAAATTTAAAAATTTTATAAATTTAAAAATTAAAGTGTTATATACCTTATTTAAATTTAATTTTAAAATATCATAATGTATTGTTAATTTTTTGTTTCCAATTTTTTAAATTTTTATTAATCATTATCCCAACAGTCGACTGCTTTTAGTTGACTTTAAATAAATAAATAAATGAATAAATAAAACAGTGAACAAAACTTTGACATTTGATCAAACTTAGCGTGCCAAAAAATCGCCGAGCACGCAAAACACTTATAACCTTTACGCTTCTCACAACCAAACAAAAATTGATATACACTTGAAACTTGGTATAGATGTTCAAGAAGAGTGTACCATCACGACAAAATAAAGAAGTCCATAATCAAAAGTGCATTCCCCGCGAAATTTGAAAAGTCATCTTACTTTTTGAATACACATCGTATGTATTTTGGGTCACCGAATCAGATTTGCGCCATCACGTCTGGACTTCAAAAAAAACTTCAAAAAAAGTGAAAAGCTTTTTAATATCCCCTTAAAGATATAGAATCCTGATCTGGGTATGCTTTATATGCCTGAACGTGTATTTTGACCTTCTTTGCTCAAATACGAAGTTGAAACCAGCCCAATCACGTCAAAAACATTTTTATTAACATTCAAAATTTTGAAATATTTTGTAATAATGGATCAAGATTAATTAAAGTTTAGTGGACTGTTTCTATAGTAAATTAAACAGACTATATACAAATAAAGAAAAAGCCTGATGTGGTTAATTCGGTTGCAATGTTATGTATGACATCTATCCGATACATCGGTCTCGTTCCTACAGCGTGCAATAATATGAAGCATGTTTGCCAAGTTTAATCAAGATAGCTTTAAAACTGAACAAGAGCAACAGTCGAGCGGCACGCGACAGTGGGATACCTTTCGACCTTTTTTTAACCGTAAAGAGTCCATATTTGTACGATACTACAATTTAATAGAAATATTGTAACGTAAGCCTTAATATGCGTCTTTATATAAACACATGGATATGCATGTAGCATTTCATTGGTCAAGCCCAAATGTTTGTGTGCGTTTGGAATGCAAAAAATGCGTGTGCATGGAAAAGAAGAGACGAACAACAGATGACGCTACGCGCTCACATTCTCTTTTCTTTTCTTTCCTACATGAGCATTGCAATGACGTCACGGCTTGCTGGTCTGTATACAAAATCTAGCGAACAAGGTTTTTGTTTGTTGTCCGATCGGATTGGAATTTTGATGTTATGTTGGTATTATAACTAGCTAAGTATGGTCTTCCTCAGAATGTTGTATCTTTTATATGTCGATTACAAATAAGCTTAATAGATTAAATTATTGATTTGCGGGGGCGGTGGGCGTGGCACCCCATATTGGAAATAAACTTCATCTGCGCCGGGCACACAGAAACCTTCATGCCAAATTTAGTGTCTCTACTTTTTATAATAGCTGAGATCTGTGTGTTCATCTGGACAGCCGGACAGCCGAACATTCAGACATCCGGACAGACAGACAGACATGGCTTAATTGACTCGGCTATTGATGCTGAGCAAGAATATATACACTTTGTGGTGTCTCCCACGGCTCCTTCTGCCTGTTACATACATTTGCACAAAGTTAGTATACCCTTTTTTGACCATTTGCAATGGTCGAAGGGTATAGAGACTAGATTGCGTTGCAATTGAAAAATGCACGGACAGACAGACAAATATGTCTAGATTGACTCCCCTGGTGATGTTGATTCAGACTATATATATACTTATGGGGTTGGGGACGCCTTCTAAGGTGCATTGCGAGTCACTGGCCTTAATTAATCAATGCAAAAGTTTTCTGCTGCCTATTAAGTTCTCATTGTTACACACAAACAAAAGCAGGCACGCTTGCACTAAAAGCGCGAGCGGAAATGCAGGCATCGCGGGACTTTCGGCACTTAGCACTGAACATTCTATATTTTTTGTGCGACTGAAATTGGGAAGATAAATAGATATTAAAGTCGGCTTAGTAAATGGCCAAGTCAAAAAATTGTATTTTCACTCTGTGGGGTTGCCTACGTCTTCTTCAATAGCCGAAGGGTATACAAAAGTTAAATGCATCGCATTTTGCGATTGTCGCTGCCCACGCACAATAGCGGCTTTTTTTCATTTAATATATTTTTAACTTTAAGTCAGATTTGAAAAAGCGTATATGTATATTAATACAACATATTTGAGATTCCTGCACATTTGTCTATGATGCATATTCTTCCTTTCCTTAATTTGATCATGAGTTAAGTTACTTTCACCACCTTTAATCGGCAATGCCCCACTGTGCGAAGACTTCCGAAACTCGACGCTCAACGCAGCGTCGACTAACGGGTACGATCCAAAGCAACAGCAAGGCAGATAGCAAATGCGAGAAACAGTCGAGATGCACGCGACAGTGGGATACCCTTCGACCTTTGTTTAAACGTAATAAGTATATCATTGTACAATACTACTCCCTAAAAAATAATGTTACGTAAGCCTTCATATGGAAATGTCTGTATATGAATACGTGTATATGCATGCAGCATTTCATTGGTCAAACACACATGAGTATGTATGGTATGTGTGTGCAAAAATTCGTGTGCATATAAAGGAAGTCATCAAATAAATTATTTATCCAAATAGTTCTTTCACCTAAAATCTCGATAAACATAGCCCTATCGGAAAAAAAATTTAAACAAAATCGGAGGTGTAGAAAATTATTTGGCGGCCGCTTCTAGTTTTTTTAATTGATTTTTAAACGTAATAAAGTTTATATGTATTTTGATGTTGCCTTTTTGTGCAAGGCGCCAGTCTGCCTGCAACATTTTGTGATGGCACAGTTTGTAGGACAAACCGATTCATGAAAAATATAGCCCTATCAGTAAAAAAAATTTAAACAAAATCGGAGATGTAGGCAGCTATTTGACCTTTACGTTACTTTGTTATGGAGCTTGTTAATATTGACCAAATTTGTGAATCAAAAATAAAAAATTCTGAATACATAAATATGTATTTAGTTAATAAAACGATCGTCATTAAACAAGCCACATGTTTTTAAAAGTTAAAAAACTTTCGGCGCAGGATAATCATTTTTGCCCACTGTGCCTCAGTCTCTTAGCTCTCGCAGCCAAAACACAAAATTGACTTAAAGCTGCCAGCGCGCTGGGCGAAGAATTTGCCGTTTGTCAAACTTCACAAGCAACGCATACATTCATATGAGAACTTCTGCATGTAAATACGCACACATTGAAACGATCGCACTGCGCAAAAAATCACGCTGGTTTTTCACGAGTGAGCGATCGGCTCTCTTTTCTTAAACACCATGGAGAAGCGCACAGCAACATCAACTCAGTCGCACAACGACAGCGGAACCATAAGCACGGGTGCAATTCCGCTCTGCAATCATTTCAATGTGTGCGTGCTGTATATGCACAAGCTCGAATATGAATGTATGCATTGCATTGGGCCAGTGCACTGACATTGCAAAAAGACACGAGCAACAGTCGACGCGGCATCCCATAGTGGGACACCCTTCAACCTTTGTTTTAACTTACAGTGTCTATAATTGTACGATACTACTTCTTAATAGAAGTAAGGGTAAAGGTTATATAGCTGCCTACATCTCAGATTTTTTAAAATTTTTTTTAATGATAGGACTATATTTATAATGAGTTTAGGTAAAATAATTATTTGGCGGTCGCTTCTAGTTTATTTTAATTGAATTTTGAAAATAATTAATTTTCCATGAATAAAAAAATCGACGATGTAGGCAGCTACTTAACCTTTACCGAAATAAGTATAGTACACAGAAACCTGCCTGCCAAATGTGGTATAGCTAGTATTTTTCATAGCTGAGACCTGTGTACAGACTGTCAGACATGGCTCAATGGATTTGGCTAGTGATCCTAAGCACAAAGTAAGCATACTCTTTTTTGACCATTTTTAACGGTCGACGCGTATAACTAGAAGCTACCGAGACATAATTCTTTTAGCCAAGTTTATCATAAAAAGGTGGGCTAAAGAGTTCGATCATCCTTATACAACAAAGTTGTTATATATTCCCCTTGTTCGCCCGATTCTTAAATATGTTTCTTGTGCCACCTCATTTGTATGAATTCTGCACCAACAACTATAGCTTGCATGAGCTTTTCCACATTCTCTGTTTTGATTTTAAAAAACTTTTTGGTGTCATAAACTCGGAGAGTTCCCCAACAGCTATTAAAACCGCTATCCTTCACTCATTAACTTTAATGCTAACAACTACCATACTGATTGGGTTTTTTCTGGCTTTCCCCAATCCCCCTGCAACAAATGTTGGTTTGGCTAATTTTTGTACGCCCCAGTTTTTAAAATATTAAAAATTTAAAAATTTTATAAATTTAAAAATTAAAGTGTTATATACCTTATTTAAATTTAATTTTAAAATATCATAATGTATTGTTAATTTTTTGTTTCCAATTTTTTAAATTTTTATTAATCATTATCCCAACAGTCGACTGCTTTTAGTTGACTTTAAATAAATAAATAAATGAATAAATAAAACAGTGAACAAAACTTTGACATTTGATCAAACTTAGCGTGCCAAAAAATCGCCGAGCACGCAAAACACTTATAACCTTTACGCTTCTCACAACCAAACAAAAATTGATATACACTTGAAACTTGGTATAGATGTTCAAGAAGAGTGTACCATCACGACAAAATAAAGAAGTCCATAATCAAAAGTGCATTCCCTGCGAAATTTGAAAAGTCATCTTTCTTTTTGAATACACATCGTATGTATTTTGGGTCGCCGAATCAGATTTGCGCCATCACGTCTGGACTTCAAAAAAAACTTCAAAAAAGTGAAAAGCTTTTTAATATCCCCTTAAAGATATAGAATCCTGATCTGGGTATGCTTTATATGCCTGAACGTGTATTTTGACCTTCTTTGCTCAAATACGAAGTTGAAACCAGCCCAATCACGTCAAAAACATTTTTATAAACATTCAAAATTTTGAAATATTTTGTAATAATGGATCAAGATTAATTAAAGTTTAGTGGACTGTTTCTATAGTAAATTAAACAGACTATATACAAATAAAGAAAAAGCCTGATGTGGTTAATTCGGTTGCAATGTTATGTATGACATCTATCCGATACATCGGTCTCGTTCCTACAGCGTGCAATAATATGAAGCATGTTTGCCAAGTTTAATATAGATAGCTTTAAAACTGAACAAGAGCAACAGTCGAGCGGCACGCGACAGTGGGATACCCTTCGACCTCTTTTTAAACGTAAAGAGTCCATATTTGTACGATACTACAATTTAATAGAAATATTGTAACGTAAGCCTTAATATGCGTCTTTATATAAACACATGGATATGCATGTAGCATTTCATTGGTCAAGCCCAAATGTTTGTGTGCGTTTGGAATGCAAAAATGCGTGTGCATGGAAAAGAAGAGACGAACAACAGATGGCGCTACGCGCTCACATTCTCTTTTCTTTTCTTTCCTACATGAGCATTGCAATGACGTCACGGCTTGCTGGTCTGTATACAAAATCTAGCGAACAAGGTTTTTGTTTGTTGTCCGATCGGATTGGAATTTTGATGTTATGTTGGTATTATAACTAGCTAAGTATGGTCTTCCTCAGAATGTTGTATCTTTTATATGTCGATTACAAATAAGCTTAATAGATTAAATTATTGATTTGCGGGGCGGTGGGCGTGGCACCCCATATTGGAAATAAACTTCATCTGCGCCGGGCACACAGAAACCTTCATGCCAAATTTAGTGTCTCTACTTTTTATAATAGCTGAGATCTGTGTGTTCATCTGGACAGCCGGACAGCCGAACATTCAGACATCCGGACAGACAGACAGACATGGCTTAATTGACTCGGCTATTGATGCTGAGCAAGAATATATACACTTTGTGGTGTCTCCCACGGCTCCTTCTGCCTGTTACATACATTTGCACAAAGTTAGTATACCCTTTTTGACCATTTTCAATGGTCGAAGGGTATAAACAAACTAGAAACGACCGCCAAATAATTTTTTCACCCAAATTCATGATAAATATAGCCCTATCAGTGAAAAAAATTTAAAGAAAATCGGAGATGTAGGCAGCTATTTAACCTTTACCAAAATAATTATATGGCGGTCGCTTCTAGTTCATTTTAATTGAATTTTGAAAAAAATTAATTTTCCATGAATAAAAATATCGGAGATGTAGGCAGCTATTTAACCTTTACCGAAATAAGTTTAGTACACAGAAACCTGCCTGCCAAATCTGGTTTATCTAGTTTTTTTAATAGCTGAGACCTGTGTACAGACTGTCAGACATGGCTCAATGGATTTGGCTAGTGATCCTAAGCACAAAGTAAGCATACTTTTTTTTTTACCATTTGTAACGGTCGAAGAGTATAAGTAGAAGCAACCGAGACATAATTTTTTTACCCAAATTTATCATAAATCGAACACCTGACGGGCTGCAAAAAAATTATTTTTTATAAAAGAGAGCGGACATTATGATTTACGGAATCAAATGCTTTGCTGAAGTTTGTATTGGGATTAGATTGAAAGCTGTAGATCCTGCCTTTACAAACTCATGTTGATAGGGCAAAATTTTTGATTTACACATAAGTTCATGTTATGTTTTTCGTTTAACATGTGAGTAGTATATAAATAGTGGTCCTACCGCAGAAGTGGAGTGGGGTAATAAAAATAAATGGGTTGGGTAAATGAATTTAATAGGTTGTGACGAGAGGGGTTAGGAAAACAGGGTCCTAATTAGTATAATTAATGGGTTTTTTATTAAAATTAGGGGGTTTTTAGGGTAGATCGGCTATTTTAAGGTCTTACTAGAGATAGTTAATGGAGGGTGGGAAGTGTTGAGAGGGAAAAAGGGTCCTAATTAGTATGATTAATGAGTTTTTTAGGCCATGGATTTTAAAAAAATTCATGGTCTACTGTGTTTGTCGGAACGCAAATGTGCGTAACAGGCAGTAGGAGTCATCTCCGATGCCATAAACTATATATATTCTGAATCAGTATCAACAGCCGAGTCGATTGAGCCATGTCTGTCTGTCCGTCTGTCCGTCTGTCTGTCTGTCCGTCTGTCCGTCTGTATGAACACCTGGATCTCAGAAACTATAAGAGCTAGAGTCTTCAAATTTTGTGACAACATCCGTGTATGTTGCAGTGTTTCAAAGTTTTTTTGAAATTTGGCCACGCCCCTTCCCGCCTCTGTAAATCAGTAATAACAATTTAATATACACAATATAAACCCAACAACAAAAGTTGTATATCTCACATGACAAATACATTACGACGGGTGTTTTCTGAAAATTTCATTTAAATCGGACTAAAAATAAGTGAGATATGATCCGAATTAAACTCAATTTGAACGTATACCTATGCGTATATTAAGACCTAATTTACGCATAATACCGAAGTTCGAATCTAGCGTCGGACACACAGCATTTTACAAAACTTTTTATTTGCATATACTGGTAACAGAATTGCCAGCTCAGAATGCAACTTTGCCGGTCCATTAATGAAAGAGGCAGTGGCTTAGTGGTTAGAGTGGCAGACGCCAATTTTTACATAATTCTTATGTGCGTGCGTGAGTTCGAGTCCTAGCGGCGGCGGCTGGTGTTGTGTGTGTAATGTTTTATTTTAATTACTATTTTTGGTTTTTTTTTATTCTTATAAACTAAAAGGAAAACAACAGTCGAAAACTACACCCTAAATTATTTAATTACATATCAATGAAATTAGTTTCCCAAAATAGATTTCATATTTTTATGCAATAGTTAAGACAAACAATGTACACGAATGTTAGAGCGGGACGCCGATGCATGCATGTCTGCATTTGCACATTTATGTATCGGCGTCCCGCTCTAACACGCATTAATTGCCGTATTTGGCACACATACGCAACTGTCAGATTTGTGCAACATTTGGCAAAGTTTATAAAAGTTTTCTAATTAAATATGTTGAGTACCAAAAAATTTAAAAATTATTGTTTGTTAAGCTTTTAAATTATTTAATAGAAAAGAAAAAAAAAGAGGAAACCATGTCATCATACATTGAACGCGGCAGCAATCGAGCCCGAACACTGTCAACATCATTGGTCTACGAATCCGGCACACACTCCGCTAAGCTACTGTATAACTCGCGCTGCCGCAACTTCTATTTGGGATTAGCGAAAAGTGCATACACCAACTTATTGCCCTCTCGCCCAACCTAATGCTTATAATTCTTGTCTATTCGGTTTTGCATTGTTTATGCCTTCTTCTTCTTCTGTCTGTCAATTGAATTTGTGCGTGTCGTTCGAATTATATAATAATAATTCAAACAAACCAAAATTGTCATTATAAATAAGGGAAAATAAATTATACACGGTATACCATGATAATCCATGGCCTTCTACAGTCAGCACCTGACTTTAGCGTTCGACTGGTTTTATTTAAATTAGGGGGTTTTTAAAGTCCTAATAGGGATAGTTAATGGAGGGTGGGAAGTGTTAAAGGTTGAAAGGTGAGCATGTGAAACTGAGGATGATCGTGTTTGCATGCGCATGTGTTAGAGGGTGTGTGGGTGTGTGGTATTAAAGCTTGAGAGGTGAGCATGTGCACATGTTAGAGGGTGGATGTGTGCACGCAGGCGACAGTAAACGAAAGCGTGTGACTCATGGTATCTTAATGATATTTGACTGCCCGGGATAACCTTTTTCAACAAGTTAATGTGTGCATTGTCCCTTTTGTGACGTTAACCGTGACGGTGAGCATGAAAACGATCGTTATTATAAGAGTGTCCTCAAGCGTACTAATTGATCGTCAGCACTTATCATGAAATGTCTAAACACAACAACAGTTTAACAGCTAAACAGCTAAACAGGTAAACAGCTTAACAGATAAACAGCTAAACAGCTAAACAGGTAAGCAGCTAAACAGATAAACAGCTAAACAGTACAACAACATCAACAGTTAAAGTGTTTAAATAAAATTTTTTATTTTATGAATCTTAAGGTTAGCTTATCATAATAATTAATAATTTTTTCGGCCTTGTTTATCCAATTTTTTTCTGTGCTGCATGCACAGGTATCTGGTCCTTCTGTTGCCTTGTTGGAAGACCATTGACATGAAGTTCTATGACTTCCATGTATTGATAGCTGGTATGGAGGCTTTTCCGCCAGCTTCATATATGCTTGGATTCCTTTGATCTGTTTCAGATCATGATGGTGAATGATATTTTTATAGCGATTTAGAAACTCCTCAATTGTTATTTGATTCAAGTTGGTGCTGTTGGTAGATTTCTAGTATTTCATTCCTCGAAGTCTTGCTTTAAACTGGGATTCAGTTTGAATGCATAGATAAATTTCAAGGGAAATGTGGGGTTGGAATCTTTGTTACGTTAAAAATTAGCATACTCTAGGTGACTTCACCTTCATAACATTAGAAGCTTGTCTTCTCCTCTTTCTCTTTCCCCCTCTTTTCACTGTTTGTTGGTAATTTCACCCCCGTAATAAAGGTTAAAAGCCGAAAGGTGAGCATAGTAGTTTGTAAATGGGGGTTGAAGGACGATGGGATTAAAATTAATTGGATTTTGAGGAGGGGGGTAAGGGATTAGGGATTAAATGTAGGGGGTGCGTGGGAATTTACGGTTATAATTAGGGTGGGAGGTGATGAGGGTATACAGGTGAGTATGTGTAAATGAGGATCGCAAGTGGGGTGCGTTAGAATTTAGGGTTATAATTAGGGTGGGAGGTGATAAATGTTAACAGAAGTGAGTATTAGAATTTGAAGATCGCAAGTGGGGTGCGGGGGGAATTTCGGATAATAACTAGGGTGGGAAGGATCGCGAGGATCGCTGATCGTGTTTTTATGCACACGTGTTAGGGTGTGTGGGTGCATGCATGAGCATGGGATAAAGGGTGGGGGACAAAGTGATAAAGGTTGACAGCAGGTGAGTATGTGTGTAAATGAGCATGCATGATCGTGTTTACATGCACACGTGTTAGGGTGTGCATGCACGCCTCAGTGCACACACGCGTGTGTGACTCATGACGTCGGTCGGTCGCTGACATCAGGTGAATCCTAACACATGAGGATAGCTGACGAGGGTAATACCATATTTGACAGGCCGGTGCACCCTAGCACAACTTGTTAATCTGTTATAACAAAATACTGCAACCTGTAACGTCGTCGTCATCGACTATTATCCTAATTATTTTCTATGGATAATCTGTTATAACAAAACACTGCAATCCGTTGTCATCGTCGTCTACTATCCTAATTATTTTCTATGAACCGAGGGTGGTTAGGTGTATTATATACATCTTCTAACATAGTTGTAATGGTAGGTGATCAGAAATCAAATTTTTAGTTTAAAAAAACTTTTCAAACCGAGTGTATCACTGCATATCGAAAGTCTGCAAACCACTATATAAAGTGTATTACTGAATATCAAAAGTCTATAAACCGCCGTGTAAAGTGCCATTTGTGAACATTGAATGTCTATAAACCACCGTGCAAAGTGTATTACTGAACATTGAAAGTCTATAAAGCGTCGTGTAAAGTTAATCATACGAAAAATCAACAATGGATCCCTAACAACAACAACAACGTGAGCAGATTGAGCAGCAGCAGCAACAACAACAACAACAACAATAACAAAAACAGCACCCCGGCTGCTCGTCGCGCAGAGCAGCAGCATAAGAAACTAATCAATTAACCTGCTAATATGACCCTAAACGGAATTTATTCAACAAAGGGTTTGAATGAAATCAATGCAGTTATGGAGCATCAACAACAACAACAACACCACCAACAACAAAAACAACAACAACAACTACGAGAGCAGATGAGATTAGCCTGGGCTGCTTGTCGTCAACGAGTTGAATTGATGAAGAAAATGAAACATTGTGCGCTCTTTAATGTGAATATTCCAAGCAATTCAAGTTGGTCACATCACACTCGCGCAGAGCAGCATAAGAAACATGCCATTGAACCTGTTGATAACAGGA
>JAECXB010000339.1:0-78952 GCA_018151435.1 Zaprionus africanus | reverse complement strand
AGTCGGCTTGGATGCATTAATGTACAATGCCCTTGTGACGACACACAAGTCTTCTAATGGCCCTCTAGAATCATTAAGCGGGCTTAATTTATCGAGATCAGCCTGTAAATCCATTGCCTTTTGTATATAACCTTCTAGCAGCTCTAATCGGCACGCCAACTCTGTTTTATCAAATGATATGGTCTTTGCTTTGATTGCTGTTTGCATACGAGCAATATCAGCACTAACTTTGTCAAATCTTTGCAAGCACAGTGTTAATTTTGAACTTGTCTTGCTGATTTGTGGCTTTTCACTTGGCTTCTCGGTCTCAGACATGTTAGCTGATAAAATAAATAAAAAACAATAATAACTAAATATTACAAATTTTGTGAGCTACCCTCGCAACGACGCTGACTATGTAAATCTAGCTTGCCTATACACACGCACTCGCGCGACCTATGCGATGTGTGAGCAAACAAACAAAAATGATCCAAGCTATCAAAGTAAGGCAGGCTAAACTTTTGCTGTAACTACGTTTGTAGGCAGCAATGTAAAATGCGGGGTGCGGGGTATGCAAAGTAATGAGAGAATATATGCACACGCACTCGAAGTGGTAAGTATATCAAACAAACGAAAGAAGAAACAAGGGAAAATGAGAATTAAACCAAACGGTTTCTGTGCTACGTTTGTTGACAGCAATAGAATATGCGGGGTGCGGGGTGACGAAATGCAAGCAGCGCCAAATGCAAGCAAAGTCGAAATAACGAAAATATGTAAGCCCAGAGGAAGGTTCGAGGTGAACGAACGCAACGACAGATGTATGTGTGTATATGCAAACGCCAATGTATTCACAGATGTTCCAAGTTAGCGGTCAATATGTATATATGTATGCTAAGCGGAGATCGGAAGGAAATAATTTGCCTTTACACACACACTTAATTATTAAAATAATTAATATGTAAGCCACCAATTTTATTATTCAATGTAAGATAAATATTGCCGTTTTTGTTTATTATTATTATTTGTTATAATGCGAATAACAAATTGTTAGTATAAACTAAACTTCATATGTATGTATGTATGTATGTTCGCTTTTATATGTGTGTGTCTATACATATGTACATATATGTACCTCCTAACAGTTTTGTTCTGCTCAATATTTGGCGGTAATTTATTTACTTAGGTAGGCGCGAATTTTGTAATACATACATATACATACATATGATTCTATATATTTGTGCAACAAAATGAGTGTCAGAAATTGAGTTATTTAATTTCTTAAATAATTTATTGTCGACCAAAGCGACAGTACACAAATCACTATTTTCGTGTACGCTCAATTTTTGACACTGAATACCTGGAGACTGTCTAGCGAATCAATAGACATGGAACGACGATTATTATCCATATGTCCAACGGCGACGATGTGGCGGCTTGGCAGCTGTTGGTCCAGTTGATGAGCTTCAATTGTTGGCGACTCCCACAAGCACTTGGACACTTGTTCGACGATTGTCTCTATTTTTTTTTACACACACGAAACGCGCGAAGCAATCGCCACAAACAGCACAAAATAAATTGTCACCGAAAAATAATTAAATTGTTAATCACTATTGTTAATCACCGAAGTCCCTGCTCGGGCGCCAATGAAAAATCTCTAAGCTTTTTTAGAAAATACAAAACTACAAAAATGAAAAAGGACGCGGTGGCTCAGATTAATAATTTAAAAATATTGACAATTTATTGCTGCTGCTGGCTTCTTTGATTGCTTTACAACGAATGAATCTTAATTGCGGAGAGTGGGCCACAATCCGACCACACTCCCCGAATTCGCCGTCGGCATTTGCCGATCGTCAAACCAAGAGAGTAGCTTAAGCTCAGCGACACTTCTTGTGTTCTCTTAATCTCTAGCTTAACTACATTTATCTTTATTTTGCTGCTGTCGTGCTTCAACAATTAATAAAAACGCTTTGGAATCCAAGATTTTAAAGGAAATAGAAAAAAAATCTGTCATTTTAATAGCTACATTCATAAATACCTTCCCAAATGTAACTACATGCATGAACGGTTCATGTTTAAGCATACTGTATGGCTGGCGTCTATCAATTATTTTTCAGGGGCGGCAAGCGTGGGCGTGGTCGTATTGGCCAAATATTTTTGTCACAAATTATCAATGCCATAACAATAGAACAAAAAAAGTAAAAAATTTCGTTGACTCCTGAGTCATAATGGGAGTTTATATGGGAGGCAAAAGAGGGCGTGTGTTTTGTGTACAAACTATTTGTGACTAAATAACAAAATGTACAAAGTTTCAAGTCTGTAGCTTAATTTTTAGACTTTATGCCAAAAAAATCGAATTCTGGACCATAGTGCACCGTATCGAAAAAGATGAGGCACTTATTATCATAAAAAGCATCAAGACTCTCCAAAGCCTTTTGGTAATTACTGTCTGACAATTGAAATGGTTTCATCACTCCTAACGCTTCATCTGATAGATATGATAACAAGTAATTAAATTTTTATACCATCGATAATGACCGATCGGCATCAACCAATTTGTTAAAAGCCACCTAAAATTCCTATAAGCTTAATGTTTGCCACTTAATTTTGGAAGAGACATTTTTGGCAATTGAGCATAATGACTTGTACTAGCAGTGGAGGGGCACACTTCAGGCTTGTTTTGCTTAACAGCATTTAAAAACAAGGCTTTGGTGGCAACACACAAATCCTCAACCGGCCCTCTTCTGGTGGCACTAGGATCATAACTCTCAAATTGAGTTTGTAGGCCCATTGCCTTTTCAATATATCCTTCTAAGATCTCAAGACGACACTCGAGCTGTGTTCTTTCGAAAGATATTGTTTTTCGCTCAAACGAAGTCTTCATGCGCTCAATATCACTTTTTAGTCAATCTAATGTTTGAACCGTTGTTGCCATGCGCTTAGAGCTGCTTGCTGGTTTGGAATCTACGAGTACTCCAATGCCCATGATTAGTAACTCAACTTTACAAGCTTACTTACTTTAATGCGAATAAATGCTAAGCGATGTCCAAAAATCAACAAGAAAAATTAGTGTGCAATGTGCAAATCTACCCTTTGACCTATATACCCTTTTACTTATGTGTACAGGATATAAGCTACGTAAGATGTAAGTGCTCAGCTGAGAATGCAAACAATTGACGGACCAACGGCTCCACGAAATAACGGAACACTGAATGCACCAAGATCAGTCGACTTCTTTGCTAAGCGACAGAGAAGATAGCTGTAATCGCACAGCTGCTAACACCAAAGCGGAACAGACACACCGAGTAGGGGCCTTTGACCTTTATGTACAACAATTGCAGCCACAACTCTAAATTGTTGTATAATTATTTTATTACAACAAATATAACTAGCAAATTCCAAATAAATAACACCAATATGTAACAAATGTAGTTGCGTTATTTTGTTTGTTAATATCAAAGGCTTTATATAATTGGTTTGTATTTACTTATACATACATATGTATGCGCATTTCTACATGCAAGTATGCACATACGTATGTACAGTTGTTTGTTTCACTGACACCAATAATTAAGACTCTTGAAAACTTTATGTACTTTTATATATGTATGTACATACAGTGTGTCAACTGATCCTTTCAAAGGGAAAAATGCAACGAATATTTGAGTTCAAAGCCTTATTTTATTAACAAAATTATAATTTTCTTCAAAATTTTTTTTATATACTATTTATTATAGAATTAAGAACTAATATGCATAAACAAAAACTTAAAATTCATTTTATAACAGCAAAAAAACAAAAACATAAGGAAAAACCAGCTGTCAAGTAATTCTTTGCAAAGTGCAAACATATCTTAATATTATAATTAACACTTAAAATTAATGGATTTATTCTATTAATATTTTGTGTGACAGCCACTGCACTATGGGCAAAAAGCCCGGAATTTCTGCATAAAGTCCAGTTTTATAGCTAGAGCATTCATTGCACAAACATCTGAAATAATATTATAGAATTTTGGTTTTTTTTGTTTTTTAATCAAACCACAACTTCAACTTCTCCGCCCACACCCACACCTCCAACCACACCTAAGAAATTTTTTTTTGGGGAGTTCTGTTTGAGCTGGTCTGCAAATCGCATTGACTACTTAAAGACTACTTGAATATGGAGGGAAAATGTTGCAACCATAGGCTTTATTAAGATAGTGCATATTGGAAAATATTTCTTTACGTGTGCTATAAAACTCTGCGTAGTTGCGTTAATTTGAGCTGCGGGTGAGTTTCTGACTTGATTTTTGTTAATTTTTTAAAGCAACCACTTCGTTAGGGCTGAGTCATCCCGTCTGTTGCTATCCCAAACCTCCAGCAATGTTTGGTGATGCCATGTTGCAGCTGAGAATGAGTTCCGATACTCAGCTGCAACATGGCATCTTTTTCGAAAAGGGGCAAAAACGGGCAAAAGATTTTATTATCACCGTAATCTAAACACTTTAACGAAAAACATACCAATTGAAGTTGCGCGCTCTCGCGCGCTCCAAATAAATTACACTCCACAGAACACATCAACATTTTCTATATTTCAGCTGTAAAAGTACTCGAGCAACACTTGACGATACACGACGAATAATACAAAACATATATAAACCAAAATACAACAACAAATCTACATACTTGTAGCATTATTTTCCATATTTCCAAATTTTCCTAGCTTTACAAAACAAGCCGCAATAATAACACAAAGTTAATAAATAATTACGGTTGGATTTCGATAAGTCAAGCTATCGGTTGGTCAGTTGACTTTGATTGTTCGGCATTTTCAAACCGCAAGCTCTAAAAATTTTTAAAAATCATTTTCATTATCTCTGGAGAGTTCATAAATGGAAAAAACATTTTATTTTAAGTTCCTAACACATAAAAAAATTGACTTTATGCAGAAATTCCGGGCTTTTTGCCCATAGTGCACTGGGGAAATGTTGCACATCGACATTTTCTCTACCGATAGGAAATTCTTCCTCACTTGCGTCGACAAGTTTTCCAAATTTGCTGTTGTCCAGCCGATTAACTCGAGAACCATTGAGGACCTGAAGCCAGCGCTGCTTCTACTCATGAATTTTTTCCCGAGTGCTAGAATGATATACTGCGACAACGAACCATCGCTGAACTCACACACAGTTACAGCCATGCTGTCTAACAACTTTGGCGTTAGCATTGCAAACGCACCACCACTGCACAGCACCTCCAACGGGCAGGTGGAGCGTTTCCACAGCACTCTGCTGGAGCTAGCCAGATGTCTTAAAATAGATAAGGGCATAAGCGACACGGTGGAAGTCATCTTGCTAGCCACCGCACAAAACAACAAGTCGATTCACTCGGTCGTCAACAGGAGGCCAGCTGACATCGTTCAAACGCACCCCAATGAGTCACAAGAAGAAATCCGTAATAGAATTTTAAAGGCTCAGACTGCGCTCAGGGCCAGAGAAAATGCCACTCGGCAAAACAGGTCGTTTGATGTTGGTGAGAAAGTGTTGGTCAAGTCCAACCGAAGACTCGGCAACAAGCTCACGCCTCTATGCGAGGAAAGAGCTGTTGAAGCGGACATGGGGACCACAGTCCTCATTAAGGGGAGGGTGGTCCATAAAGACAACCTAAGGTAGCTCGCATGCGCGTACTTTGATTAATTTTAAACTTTTGGCCACTTGGCATAACTTTAATTAGATCTAAAGGTTTCAATGCCATTGGCATATAGCATTTAAGTTAAATATTTCCTGGTGTTGGGTTTTCATCTTTGCAAACAAAAACTTAGTTAAAATTTCGCTTACAGGGTTGGACTCATCCTCTTCCTGTCTGTATCTTTGGCCTCGGCGCACATCACCGACTACTCGCGTGCCAAATACATCCCCGTTATCGAGGGACGAGTCTTGGAGTTTGCTTATCTTAGGTATTCGGCAAACCTCTCGGAATATATGCGCATAGTAGAGGAAACAACCAGCTTGCTGGACAAGTTCCCACACTCGCATATGAGAAAATTGTTGAGCGTAGATGCAGCTCACTTAAGGGATTTGCTAGAAGCATTGGGCACGCACCACAGGGTAGCTAGGAGCTTGGATTTTTCAGGGTCCATGTTGAAAGTCGTAGCAGGCACCCCAGATGCCAAGGATTTAGAAAGGAGTAGATTTACAGAAACTCAGCTAATCAACGCACACAATAGACAAGTGGAAGTAAATACCAGAGTCCAAAGTCAAATTAATCAGCTAACAATCACCGTAAATACAATTCTCAAAGCAGCAAAGGATTCACAAATAGATTCCGGCCACTTATACGAGACCTTGCTAGCAAGAGACAGAATGTTGATGATGGAGTTGCAAAATCTCATGCTAGCCGTAACACTTGCAAAACTTAAAATTGTCAGCCCAAATATTTTAGATCACGCAGACTTAAAGTCAGTTTGGCTTGAGGAGCCCACAGACACCCCTATAGGGGATCTCATGTCCGTATCGTCCGTCAAAGTCCTACAGTCCGTTAACGCCCTACACTTTATAATTAGGTTCCCCAAAATCAAATTTAGCTGTAAAAAGATTATTATTTTTCCCGTGGAGCAAAAAGGTTTCACATTGCGGATAGACGATAACATCATAGCGGAGTGCGACGGAGGGATTTACATGGTCGAAAATTGCACCGCCCCCCCGGTGCCTCTTTCTGTCGTTTGTCATCAGAAAGTTCATGTGCCAGAGAACTTCATGCAGGCGGTGTGGCCCATTGCGAAACCCAACCAAGCAATCCGGGCCCGGTAACTTATGTGGACGACGGAATCGTCATAGTAAATGACCAACCCGCAAAGGTGCAGGTTGACAATGGCACTGAAGTTTGGATACACGGTACACACCTCATCACGTTCGATGAGCGGGCCACCATAAACGGAACCTCGTTTACCAACCGAAACAACATCAGAAGCAAAGTCCCGGGTGTTGCTAGATTCCCCCTGCTGAACATCACTGCCAACCAGAACGTGCTCAGCCTCCCTTATCTTCATCGTTTGAGTGAACGTAACTTGGAGACTATCCGGCAGTTCCAAGAGGAAGCTAGCGCCGACCATGCAATCCAGATAATATTCATCGCTGGAGCAATGTGCTGCACGCTCATTTGCGTCACGCTGGTGTGTTACCGCGTCATAAAGACGAGGAGAGCTGCAAGGCAACTAAGCGAGATGGTTGGGATAGGGTCGGCCGAGGGCGGCCTCAACTTAGAGGGGGAGTAGTTAACCAAAGTCAACGGTCTCAGAACTGCTGACTGAAATATGACGCCGGGAGAATCTGCAGACCAAGCAGTTGACCGGATGTCGTTGCATAGCCGGCAAACACGACATATTTGCGTGGCCGCTATGAATATGATTGCGAAACAAAGTTTCGCTTTCATGTACTTCTAAGTTCACTATTGTATTCAGTTCGATTTTATGCTCGCTTGCCATCGCTTCGCCTGGCTCGAGTGATTAAATAAATAATTAATTAAACTCCTTGTCTTTCACTGTCGCGGCATCGCCCGACAATAGACTCGTAGAGCCGCGCGCGATTTACGCCGGCAATTAAATAAATTACATATGTATATATAAAAGAAGAGCCAAAATGAAAGAATACCTAAGTAGGAATCAAAAAATATTCTTCTCTGATATTTATTGGCTGAATGGCCAGGATTAATATATCCTGGACCGTGACAAAAACATTTCCCTAACCTCCAAAAGCATCTCTGACAGAGCAGTGCACGGCTGCGAGTTTGGACTGGAGATTTCATTCTGGGAGCCCAGAGGAAGACTGTAAAAGGCCATTTATTTTAAATTTGATGCTTCACATTTATGAGGATATTAAAGCTAGTCACCAAAATAAATAAACTAACACAACATAAACCAAAACACGGAACAGCTGATCGCTTGGCATAACTGATCACTACAGATTAAGACATTTTCTATTCTTATTTATTTAATTCCTTACCTGCAAGATACACACTTTCACAGTTTTGGTTACTAATAAAACACTCGCGCCACGAAAATAATTATAACAAGTTAAAGATGGTCATTTATCGATATTTTTCAGAATCAATCGAATTGTTAGTCAGCAGCGCAACTACTAAGGACTTCTTAGTGGTGCAACTTTGAGTTAGTATTTGAAACAAATAAAAAATGCGAGAATAATTGATTATCATTTAGTATTAAATAGTATTGTATATTTTTATATATACTGTATTTTTTTATAAATTATATTATAATTTTTTACATCCTGAAGTAAGGCCATGAAGATTAACAGAAAAAATTTTTTACTATATTGTATTAAAAATGAAAATGTATAAAATGAATACAAGTAGTTATAACGATGAATGCTTTCAAAAGGTTGTGGAAAAGGTTATAATGGGTCAGGGAGTTATAAACATCAGAGCACAAAGAACTCATAGGTAAGATGGATAAAGACGATCAACAGTCCTTTAATGCAAGTCCTATAGTAGAATAGGGTACCTTGCACTTTCCATCTTTGTATTCTTTCTGAGAACTATTCCCAGAAATTGTGCGAATTTTGGCGCAGATTCATTATGTGTTTATGGCTCTTGTGAATTAGCGGAGGCAGTTGATCTTGTAAAAGTCCCGTGCTAGCTGTACCTAGAATCCCAAGAGAGAACTCAACAGGACTCGGAAGGCACTATTTAAATAAGACCAGGTAACATAGGAATAGTTGCAGTTTGTACAAAAGTAGACAGAGTTAGAACCAGCTCTAAGGTAGGGAGGTAGGTATCCTCATGATGTACTGAGACATCAATTCTGGAAAGGTAGTATTAAGTAGTATGTCGGAAGAAAATACTATCTAAAGTATTCTTTCACTACGATTAGGAAAATTATTAATTTGATATAGGGATAGTTCTGAAAAGCCTTTTAAAATATAATCATATTCAGAGGGCACCAAAATAATATTGAGACTACCAACCACCCTCTGGTAAGTTAAAATCGCCAAAAACTAGTAGATAATATCTATCAGATAGTTTGGATGCAACGGATTGGATAGAAGAAAGATGGTCCAAGTTTGACGGAAATACCAGATGAAGGGGGAATATAAGAACATAAATTAAATATTTATTTAATTAAGAATTCAAAAAATAAAATGTCTTTATTCATTCGGTTCAGTTTTTAGACTAAAATATTACAAGAAAGGTTTCATTATAGGAAGGCTGCTACTGTTGGGGGCCGCCGCCGTCGCTGCCGTTGTTGTCGCTGTGCTGCCGCTGTTGTCGATGCCGCTGCCGCTGTTGTCGCTGCCGCTGCTGCCGCCGCCGCTGCTGCTGCCGCCACCGCTGCTGCTGCCGCTGTTGGTGTTGTTGCTGCTGGTGCTATTGTTGTCGCTGATGGTGTCGGGTTCCTGCAGTTGGTCGCGGCTTGCAGTTTGCTGACCAAGCGCACGTGGCGGATGTTTAGGCTACAGTGGCCAGTGGTCCCACGGTTTTGGGAATGCTGACCAAGTGCACGTTGTTTATGTAACTCTGCCTCATGAGAAGTTGCACTTCTCGTTGTTGTGTGGCAAGAGTGTCGTTAAATCCTCCCCCTTTAAGCGCGGACGTCCTCGGTCGCGATATATAACCTCTTTTGCGTTGTGGTTGGCTTAGGGTCTTCTTTCGGGGCTGCTGTTTCTTCGTTGGTTACCTTGATGGTTACTTGGCCACTTTTCTTTCTAATTATTAATCGTGCTAGCAGTACTACCAGTAGAACTATGAGTGTTGCCGACAGTGTTAGGTTCGCTGTTATGCTGATGTTGTGGCTTCCATTTAGTCGTTCTAGCTCTTTTGTGTTGTTTATGTTGACTTCCTTCAGCATTTGTAGAGATAATACTTCATCTACTTTTGTTTTTTTTTGCCATTAGTTGCAACAGAGGTGGTGTCGCTTCGACGGGAGTCATGGTTTTTGAGATATAGATGTCATCTCCGACTCTTATAGTTGCATTTTCGAACTGTATGAGGAACGTCCCTTTCAGGTCCATCTTTTCCATGTCTATTTCGATTGTTCCCACGAAGTCGTTTAGCAGGAGCGTGCCGGTGAACATCTCTTCGTGGTTGAGTACGTGTTGGCTATTTATTAATTTACATTGGGGTATTTGATTTTTTAACAAGTGGGTGATACATTTGTCTTCGCATAAATCTACTAAACTATTTCTATTACAAATTATTTTTTCGTTGAGGGTTTCGCATGGTTTTTTTATTCCTAAAATTTGCTGTTTGCATCTTACTATATTTTCGAATTTTATTTCATTTATTATATCTCCTACTTTTACAGTTTTTAATAGCATTGGGACACATAGCGCTTTTGAAATTAATGACATATTGATCATGTATAGGATATTTTCGTTGTTGGTTGCTATTTTTATTTTGGAGAATTCTAGTAATTCTTCTGGGTTTATAAACAGTATATCTTCTGCTTCTAGAATATCTGTAATTTTCTTCATTTCTACTTCTGACAGAATTAGTGAATTTATGGTGTTAGTTTTTGCCCAGTCTATTGCGTAGATTAGGTTATTTAATTCTTCTTTAAAGGTGTGTATCTCATACTTTAATGTGGTGGTTTTCTGATTTTTTACTTCTGGGTTATCGTTTTCTGTTTTTATAATTGTGTTTGTTATCTGAGTGATCTGATTTAGTCTATCATTTAGTACTCTGTTTATTACAATTTGTTTGTTATTATTTTCTAGTTGTTCGTTTATTTTTTTCGTAATAATTTCGTGATCATTATGGTCCGGCGAGCCGGCCAACCATTTCCAAGCGGTGCCCAAGATTTCTACTGATCTTGTTTTCCGTAGGAACGGCCTGAGCCTTCTGAGGTTTGACTCTGCCTTTGAGAGCTCGAACGTGAGGAATGGGTATATTGGGTTGTTTGTTCCTATTTCGTTGACTTGGTTTGATAAGTTATTGAATGCTGTCTCGTATTATTCCACGTCAAACACAAGAATAATCTTGAATGTGCCATTTTGAATTGCTGCGGTGCCTGTCTTGATGGGTATCAACTGTGAATGTGAATAGTCTAGTATGGTCGTGATGCCAAAACATGTAGGCAAGAAAAGTAACCTAGAAGAATATCATGTTTTTATGTTATTTTTATGGACTACTTTTCCTGAGCGTGTTTTTATTGTTGTATTTCTATCTTCTGCAACTATTTCCTTTCTATACTTTAGCGATAACTTAGAACCTAACCTTTTATCGATCTTAACGTAAACTACGTTGCCTTCGTTGTATGGTTTTATGGGAGATTTCTTTCTATTGTGGTACTGAATGGTTTCCTCTTGTTTATTTTTCAACTTTTGAACGATCTCTTTGCGTGCCCAATCTAGTGTCTGTGGGTCTGTGATTAGTCGGTGTCCGAAAAATATGTCTATTGGTTTTTCCTTGGTGGTTGAGTGGACAGATGCATTGTACTCTTGAATGGCTTTGAAGATTATTTCTTCGAATGTAGCCGCGCCAGAGTCTTTGCTTGGACATCTCATAATTTCTGTTAAAGTCGAGTGGAATCTCTCGACTTGACCGTTACTGTTAGAAGAATAGGGTGGTGTCGTGTAGACAGATGCTTTTAGCTGTTCTTGCAGCATAAATTTTATGTTGGCGGAGTTGAATGCTTTCTCATTGTCCATAACGATCAACTTAGGCATACCAAAGGCTATCATTATTTCCCTTAATGGGTGTTTCAGATCTTCTGAGGCTTTTGATTTTAGTAGTTTAATTTGGACGTACTTGGAAAATTTGTCTATGGCCGTGAGCACCAATTGCTTTTGCGTGGTATAGATGTCTATATGGATGACCTGTCCGGGATAGGTAGGTATGGGGGTTGGTTGTATTTCACCGTTGTTCGGGTGTCTGTCATACTTGGATAACTTGCAAGTTTCACATGCCTTCGCTGTCGCTTCCGCTTTTTTTCGGAGGCTTGGGAAGAAGAACTTGCTTATTATCTATAACTTGTTTTCTGCTGCGTTCCTATGTGCCCTCATGTGTTCCTTCGCTACTATGTCGTCTTGTTCGTCTTCTTTAGTTATATCTTTCACCTGTTTCTGCGTATACCTGACCTTATACCCACTGAAATGAATCGGATAGATGTTCTGTATCTTTCCCATGATTCTTTCTGTGGTAAGTAGGCCATTTACGAGTTTTGGATCTAATCGATCTTTAAGGATCTGGATTAACTCTTTTTCTGAATATTCTTTTCTCTTAACGATATGTCGATGGTAAGTAGGGAAAGGTATGGAGAATTCTTCGGACTCCTCCTCTGAGGTTAGCAATAATAACTGATTTTTGAAGACGTTGATTGGTACGTCTTCTACCGGTATCAGGTTATGTGAAGAGCTCTGATCGCTGTGAATTGTGGCTGTTATGGAATTGACTTGCGTCCCTACTGGAATTCTAGACAGAGCGTCCGCCACTACATTTGAGGTGCCTGGCTTGTATCTAAGCTCGTGGTTGTACTCTTCTAGGTGGCTCTTCCAGCGCTTCAGTTTCGCATTGTTGTTTTTTGCATTCAGAGCAAAGGTTAGGGGTTGATGGTCGGTGTATATTATCACCTTGGTTGTACCGTATAGGTACATACGCAAACTCTATAGGGCCCATACTATCGCTAGCATTTCTTTTTCATTTGCAGCATAGTTTTCTTCGGTCTTCGTTAGAGTGCGGGAAATAAAGGTGATGGGTCGAGAATCTTGTTCGAGGAATGCGCCAATGGCATAGTTTGATGCGTCGGTAGTTAGTTGGAATTCTTTGTTGAAGTTGGGGTAGGACAGGATGACATCTTGAGATGCTAAAGTTCGTCCTATTTTGTTGAACGCATCTAGTGCTTCCTTATCTAATTCTATTTTAGTTCTGTTAGAGATGTTTTTTGACGCACGTCCGTTCTCTCCTTTAAGTAGATTTGTGAGCGGTTTGGCTAATTTCGCGAAGTCACGGATGAATCTTCTATAATAACTGGCTAACCCCAAGAATGAACGTAATTCTCTTAGGGTTTTTGGAGCCGGGAAATTTTCGATTGCTTTTACTTTTGCAGGATTTGTCTTAACGCCATCTTTAGAAATAGTGAACCCTAGGAAATCGACTTCTTCTTTGAAGAATTCGCATTTATCTATTTGGACTTTCATGTTGGCCTTGCTTAGTGTTTCGAATATGGTGCTTAAGTGCGAGGCGTGTTTGGACTCGGACCGACTGAAAACTATGATGTCATCGATATACACATAGCATATATTTCCTACACGGTCTCGTAGGATATCGTCCAATGCTCTCTGAAATATTGATGGTGAGTTCTTGAGGCCAAAAGTTAGGCGGGTGAACTCGTATTTTCCACCGTTTATTGAGAATGCCGTCGTTTCTATGTCTTTTGGTTTTAAGTGGATCTGATGGAACCCGCTTTTTAAATCTAGAACTGAGAAATATTTGTTGTCGCCCAATTGTGCGATTATTTCTCCGATCTCAGGGAAAGGGTACCTATCCGAAATGGTGACAGAATTCAGTTTTCGATAATCTATGACTATCCTATACTTCTTCTCCCCAGACGCATCAGCTTTTTTGGGGACTATCCATACTGGAGCGTTATATGGTGACCGTAAAGGTCTAACGATGCCATCTAGTAGCAATTGATTCATTTGTTTTTCAACTTCTGGTCTCAATGAAGCAGGGTATGGGTAATGTTTGCTAGACGATCAAAAGGTCATTTCTAACATCGATGACGGCGTTGAGTCTTTTTAAAGTGTCGTTTCCTATTATACCATCGAATGTTTTGAGAGTGGGGAGCACGAAATATCTTATTGGAGTATGATCGTTGTTGAATAATTGAAGGAAGGTATGGTGAGTGATCTTTGTTTGACCACCCACAGAGTTTGCATAAAAAGGGTGTTCATTCAACTTAGGGTTCGTTACTAGGTTTGTTTGTATGTAGTTCTGGTTGGATTTCCGTCCTTCGTACCACAATTAATGTAAGGTAACGAAGAACTATTTAGTCTAAAAAAATGACATCGGCCACATCTACGGACACGGTAGTGTATTCTGGTTCATTCTCCTCTGTTAACACGCCCGTTAACTCCGCTACCCCTTGCTGTTCGACATAGTCGTGGTAGGCTTGTTCGGACATTTCCGGTGGGTATGGCGTTTCGTACTCGGGTTCTCTGTCTGGCTCTGGCTCTCCGGTGGTAACGTGAAAGTGCCTCTGGTATTTAGACACGGGACCAGTTTGGCCTTGAGGAGGGGGGCATTTCCCAGCTTATTCGTTACCCTGTGGTCTGTTCATGTAGTCGATTTGTTTCGATCGGACAGAGTGATCAACTTCCATGGGTGTTGGTTTTGGGTATGGTTTCGGTGCGGATGGTCTGGGAGGTGCTACTTGCTGTTGGCCCTGCTTGGGTAATTGCATTTGGTATGGGATATAGGAGTTTTGTGGCGGTCTATAGGGTTGGAGTACCGTATTTTGGTAAGCACCGGTCGGAGGTATTAGATGTTGGTATATTGTTGGTCCTGGGGTGTGGTAAAATCGTGGGTCGAAGTTCCTCCATTGCGTGGAACTGGCGTTCGGTAAAGGTTTTTGGGCTACTACTCTAGTTGTTTGTCTTGGCAGTAGAGGTGGGGGTTGTTGTCTAATCTTCGGCGGAAATGAGTTTCTTTGCTTCTGATTCTCTACTAGATCACACAGGTGCAATGCGTGGCTCAGATCTTTAAGTTCTTTTATGGCCAATAGGCGTGGCAGGTCGCCCTTCGTAAATAGCCATTACGCGGTCGACATTTTTTTCGAAGAATTGAAAGTGGATCTATCTCCAGAAAACTCCCCGATGAGCTTCGTTAATTCTGGTAACACCCCCCCCTCCCTCCACCCGCGTTCTACGCCTGCCCTGGATCCTACCAATGGAATGTCCCTAAAATTTTCGTGTCCGAAGTTCGGGCTGAACATTTTTTCGCCCTCTAGCATTTCTCTAATTAGACCCATGATAACGCTTTTTAGTTCGGGAGTAGTAGAAGGGGTGCTAGTCCCCGGTTGTCTATTATCGGCCGCTTGGCTGGGACCACCGGCAATACCCAGCCCTGCCATGGCATCGGTTAACCCGCCTGTCATTCTTGAACAGAACTTGAAATATCAGGAAATGTTCGTTTTGGAATCGGACAACTACTTTGTTCTATTTGATTTTTTGGGATGCACGAAATTTACTAATTTTCTTTTTATTTTAAAACTTTTATTTTCCTTTTTTTTATTTTTTATTGCTTGAAGACCAATGGATGGTCTCTTCCTTCTATCCTGGAGGGTCCCTTAGGATTCGCAGGATTGAAATGTGTTATACTGCGACTGCAGTCTCTTTTAGTCAGTTATATTTTTCCACGGAGCTATGGGCTATTAAATTATTCGCCTTTTCGTTCTTCTATGTTTAGGGGGAAATGTGTGCGAATTTATAGAATTTATATTACTTATTTTAAACTTCTACGGCTTAATATCTATTCTTTATGGTTTTTGCTTTTATTTTTAAGATAATTTTTTCAATATCGCTTAACCACTACGCTTACAGGTATATCATAATCCGGCGAATCTGCTACTCCTGGCTCCGTGGATTCGCTCCTTTTTGTCCTGCGGCGATGCGGTGCGGCAGGTGACTGGGGATCCTTGGTAGCACTTAGTGTCGTAGCCGTCTGCGAACTGGTGCTACAGACGGAGTCGGCGGTAAAAACAAAAAGCGAGACCCATGAGTTCTTTTAAGTCAATCGCGCTCGCTCTTACGAGGTATTACGAACTCGGTACACTATGTGGCGATGGGGCACTGGTACATTAGACGCGAGGTACACTATGTGGCGCTTATTTTTAGGCCCTGGTACTACAACACAATGTCTTTTTCGGATACTCTCACGGTCCCTGCTCGGGCGCCAATTAAATATTTATTTAATTAAGAATTCAAAAATAAAATGTCTTTATTCATTCGGTTCAGTTTTTAGACTAAAATATTACAAGAAAGGTTTCATTATAGGAAGGCTGCTACTGTTGGGGGCCGCCGCCGTCGCTGCCGTTGTTATCGCTGCCGCTGCCGCTGTTGTCGCTGCCGCTGCTGCCGCCGCCGCTGCTGCCGCCGCTGCTGCCGCCGCCGCTGCTGCTGCCGCTGTTGGTGTTGTTGCTGCTGGTGCTGGTGTTGTCGCTGATGGTGTCGGGTTCCTGCAGTTGGTCGCGGCTTGGAGTTTGCTGACCAAGTGCACGTGGCGGATGTTTAGGCTACAGTGGCCAGTGGTCCCACGGTTTTGGGAATGCTGACCAAGTGCACGTTGTTTATGTAACTCTGCCTCATGAGAAGTTGCACTTCTCGTTGTTGTGTGGCAAGAGTGTCGTTAACTCATATAATGTTAATTGAATTTTTATACAGTTTCACTTTCACACATTCGAATTCTAAGAGGGCACTATGGTCTATTGATAGTGATTCAGATAAAAGGTTTGACTTAACACTTATTAAAATACAACCCCTAGTTCGTGATAAACGATCACATCTGAGCTGCACGTATCGGGGAAAATTAAACAATTTTCTTCTTCACGTTTCAACCAAGTTTCAGTAAGAAAACGAGAGGTTAAGTCTTTTTGATGTCTCACTAGAAGAAGATGCACTAGGTATTGAAGGAAGTGTTTTGGAGAATACTCCTTTACAATTAAGTTTGGCGGCCAAAAGTTTCCGCTGCAAACGAATTGAAAATAATCAGCATGGACACGAATATGATTATCATAATTAAATTTAAATTGCTCTACGACAAGATTCGTTATAGACACATTAGATTGAATGTATGATTATACATCTTCAATAGAAGAATCAGGTGCAAGGCGAGAAAATAAAACCAGTTATTTTTGTTTAACAGCGACAAGTGCTTTCATATTAGAAGCAATTTTTAGAGCTTTCTTAAAAACAGGCGAATGAGAGGTGACCACCTGATTTGGTGGAATGCACAGGTAACCTGAGTGGTTGGAGGAAGGCTAGATGTTGGATGGCTTTTATTGTTATTGTATGTTGTAGGTGAATTTATGGCAGTCGGTGGAGAAATAAGTTATATAATCAAAGGTATATTTTTTTTACGAAACTTTACTTCTTAGGCAAAGTCTAAATGTTTTGTTACCCGTCTCAGTTCAGGTAACATCAAAAATCTTGATTTATATGTAAATTACGTAAAAACGAACATTTTATGTCTTTTATCGACTTAATAACAGGGCACAGAATATACAATTTTCCTGTTACTTTTATTTGTTATTTTTTTGGGATATATCATTTTCATGATTAAATTCAATCATTAAATTCAATTTCCTTCAACTAGAAACTCGACAGCAATAATTAATTTTTCAACCTTAAATTCAAAAAATTACTGCAGAGAATGATGTTTTTTCTTTTATAACATTATTATCTATTATATTCTCCTGCACAAAAAGATTCATGCACAAGAAGTAACAATCATGGGTATCCGAATGCTATTATGATTGATTTTTTATTTTCTAGAAATGTTGGTTCATCAAAGCTGAATAACTTTAAATGAGAATTTATTACGTTTTCACTTTAGTCATTTTTTGAACAAATCAAAGATTGTTATAAATGCTCTTTTATTTTACTTAGATTAAGTAGTATCGAAGAAACGTTATTAGAAGATGGATCAAAATTGAAGATACTTATTAAAGCCCTCCAAGTTAAAAACGAAACGTTTACAATGTGCTACGATGGGGGAAAAGTAAAACGATAAGATTTACATTTACCACTTGACGTAAGTCAGAGCATTTTATAAATAATGTCCGTATTTGTGTTTTCCAATAATATTCAAAGTGGAGTTCAAGCAATACGAAAACATAAAATTCGATTAATTCTGTAGTGAAGTAAACCGAAGTTATCAACTATCCAATTACAATAATTTTAAAATTCGCTTGATTTGCCTGCTAGCGTTTACTCACGACACGCCCTATGATTATGTATGCGAAGAATAACGTACTGGTCAGCGGAGCACTGGTTCACCCGAATATAATACCCTGCGAATACACACTCATGTAGGCACACACACAGACACGCGATATCCTATTACGCATGAAAGCTACCGAGTCTCCGGCCAATGATCACCGCGGGGTATATTAAATTTATTCAAAACGTATCCTTTATTTCATTTTGTTATCCTTCTACTTATATTCTATCAGCTTTGCTTAACTTAACGCGGTTCTATATTTCCCTGGCTACCTCGCACCATTTCGCTTGCTCTCAGCAAGAGTTCTTTAAAATATCCTTGAAAATATCCTTCCTGCTACCGGGTTCATCCTGTTAATCCTGTCTCTGGTCTTGTCTCGGGAAGAGAGTTGGCTTGATACTTTGATTTATCACTGCATATGTAATTTTGCTACAGGCTCGGCGGCCCACGATCAACTATCCTTTGCCCTAGTTTCGCGGCTCGTACTTTGCAGCTTGCGTAGAATTGTCAATCACCTCCGCCACATATGCGGAAGCCCGTTTTTGGTTTTTAAAGTTCAGATTGCCGCCAATGAAGTGAGGACTCTTTTAATTTTCTAGGTCTAGAAACGCGATCGTAAATGCTGTATTTTTTCTAGGCTTGTAATAGCTTCCCTGAAGCTGTACGAGAGAAGCTCCAATCGCCAGGTTTGATTTTTTTAGGTAATCGGTGATCTACGGTAATCCTACGATTCGGAAAAAACTGTAGCTTGTAAATTGGGTGCTCTTCATATTTTATGATACCTTTAGTGTCAGGTTAAGGATCAACATTGGAGTTTAGAAGTTTGAAGACAATTTCGCATTGAAACCCTTACCTTATAATGTTTCACAACAGGTGGTACTTCAGCCTCTACACCATTGAGTACGACTTAAAGGCCATTGCTTCTTTTCATTTTGCAAGAGTTCTAAAGCTCTCTTCAGTTCTTACTTGGACATTTGTTTCCTGTTTACAAGAATATTCGTCAAGCTTTCGTCTTGAGTGTCGTTGTGCGACTGAGTTGATGGCACTTTGCGCTGCTTCAGATTTGCAAACAAAGAGAACTGATCGCTCACTTCTGAAACCGTTCAGGTTCTGGGGTCATAATAAAAAGAAAACATCATCCAAGTACATTCCACTGTCTGGCATCAATTTTTCTGCACCTCTATAAAATGGTCAAAAAAAGGTATACTAACTTTGTGAAAATGTATGTAACAGGCATAAGGAGGCGTGGGAGACCCCTTAAAGAATATATTATCTTGCTCAGGATCACTAGCCGAATCGATTGAGCCATCTCTGTCTCTCTGACTGTCTGTGTCACACACAGACCTCAGCTATTATAAAAGCTAGGGACACCAAATTTAGCAGGCAGATTCCTGTGTACTATACACTGATCAAGTTTATTTAACATGTTTGCTGCCACGCCCACCGTCCCGTAAATCAATAATTAAATCTCTTTAGTTTCTTTGTGAGCTACATAGGCACAGCAGGCTGTGACGTCGTGTAGGAAAGGGGGGAAAAGAGACTGCGAGCGCATAGCGCAAGCTAATGCTCTTCTTTTCTTTGCACACACATTTTTTACATTGAAACGAGAGCAAATGCATACACATACACATGTGCTTAGCCAATGAAATGCTACATCCAAATATACATATTTATATGCAGATGTTTGCATATGAAGGCTCATGTTGCATTATTTTTATTAAGGAGTATGTTATGTACTCTTTACGTTTAAACATTGTCGCGTGCCCCTCGACTGATGCTCTCGTTTTATTTGATAGTTGTTAGGGTTTCTCTACCATATAAAAGGTATCCCAATGCTTAAGGTTATAAATAATTTATTCTGTTTATCACAATGTTATTTATCTTTTCCCTGGAATACATAAGGACTTAAATTCTATAATGTCATACCGATTTAATTGGCATTTAAATTAATTTGGCTTTATACGTGAGATTATTATAATCTTCGGATATCAATTAATTATTTTTCTAGCTTTGTCATAAGTTTGTCACACAATTTGTTAATTCAGTATTTTTTCATCAAACTGTGATGCAACTTTATCGCGTTTGTTCACAAACACCGAATTTATGTGTTTTAAACAATTTATTTATGAAACGATGAATACGCTTGAAAGTGTAAAATTTTTATTTCGTTTTTTTTTTATTTAAGTCTGTAGCGACCACAGTTCGTCCATGATCTCCTCGCTCGCCCAAATCTGTTATCAGCGAGTGACTTCTTTATTTTAAAAAACAAAAGAAAGGCACAGAGTGAGCAATTCTAGTGAATTGTAAGGATGGGCCGTAATGGCAATGATGACGGTATTGGTGTGAGTTGGCGCGTTTGGAACGGCACAACAGACCAATATACTTGTTTCCAAATGCAATAAAAAAAACGTATCAATGCAATAAAATATAACTTAAACAGAAGGCTTTTTCTAATATTCATATGCTGCACAAAATGAAAAAATGCATCTGTTTTAAGAGAGCGGTCAGGCGGTAATGGTAAGTACCCTCGCATATGACATGCGGACGGAATTGACTAATACGAATAAAACCTAACGAAATTCATATTTATAGGTCAATATTATGTTGAGCTTAAGTCTTTAAATTGAAAAATGTATAAAAGGCACTTATCAATATAAATATGTAAGTTGTAGTGTAAAATACCCAAATTTAAAATTGTCCAACAAAACTGGTCTTGAAAGTTGAACATTTCTTGTACAATTCCAACTGTTTCAAAATGAAAACAAAGTATTTAATGTGAGCTGAGATGTTTTGATTTTTTTAAGAAGAAAGTAGATTTGAGAAAAGTAATGTAAGTGTACTTAATATTTATATTAAATGTATTAATCATATATATTAGTTTTCCCCAATAATTTAAAACATTTCTAGAGAATGTGTTTTTTTACATATGTGCCATATAAATATGTTCACAGTGCAAACACTTACATTATTAATAACATAAGTATACTTCGCTCTTTTGTTTTGGTTTTTGACAGTGCAAAGTTAAAGTAATAACATTTTAAAGTTTATGGTGATACTAATATTCTAGTATCTAAGTACATAAATAGTATGTTTACATGGATACATAATTTGCGAATGCTAAAAGTTCTCCTAATTAATAACATAAAATTGTGGGCATATCCACACATATGCACATTCGTTTTAGTCTGTATTTATACTTCTGTTTATGCTGTGAATAAGAATAACACCGATTGCTTATAAATGAAATTACCTTTTAGTACACAAATATGTGATTTTCAATTATTAGGTGAATTCTGTACTTATTTCATGGATACATGTATATGTTATGTATATTTTGTATTCATAATGATATATTTACATGCATTTGTTCATGAAATTATCAATTACTATCAACATGCCTTTCATTTAATGCTGCGATCACAATTATAGTCTATAGCTCAATCAACTTTTAGCTGTTATATAAGTCAATGTCCTAGAACACTGGATAATTGAAATACAGTTTTCTGCTTAAAATTGGTAAGGTCGTTCCTTTGGTGTAGCTTGATTTTACAACAGCAAACAATTGTGTTTCCGAACAGTCAGGCAGCTGCATCTTGTCGAAAATACATACATACATACATAGACTTTTTGAAGTCTGTCACGCTTTCTAGCTGTTCAATATATTTGCACAGGGAAAATGTACTCATTTTGAACATTTTCAATTGTCGAAGTGCAAATTTGGGTTTTCAACAGATTGAATAATTTAGTTCTTTCAATTTATAAATCGAATGCGATGTGTAGCGAGTGTATTTAATAAGATACAAAAATGCTGTCAGTTTGTAAGAAAATTTTTTATTTACGACTGGGACACTTACGATGTTAAATAAATATTTGAAAAAGAAAGAATTATGAAATGAAATTCCTCCGTCGTCATTAGGAGAAAGCTCCGATCTCTAGATTGATATTGCATTAGTCTATTTTATATTTGGTAAAGGTTTTATATGCGCCTTCATCACCGATTTTTTTAATTTTACATGTGAATTTAATTATTTTCAAAATTGAATTAAAAAAAACCAATAGCTTTCAAGACATTATTCTTTCATCTAAGTTCATCGTAAATGTAGCCCTACCTCCAAAAAAATTCCGTGATGAGGTCTTATATTTATTTTTATTATTTTATATGATTTGGGGGAAAGATTCCTGTGTACTATATGCTGATCAAGTTTTTTTCAAGTGTTGCCAAATGGTCCCACGCCCACATAGAACTTTTGACAAACATAAATAAACAAATAATTATAAAAAAAATCTTCGTATCCACCAAGTACTTGTCTCAGCTAACAAGAAAGGCCACACAGGCGAAGCGCGGTCTGCTCGCCTGTTGCTCTCGTTTTATGTTATTTATATGATTAAAACCGTTTGTATTTTGTATGTCTTGACGTTGGAAAAAGGTCAACCGTCCGTCTATGGAAAAAAAGATGCGACTTTGAAGAAAGTTTTCTCAAATTTGGTAAAGCTAAGTTGTTGTGCCATGTCTATGGCCTCACGGAAGGGCATTAAACCTGTAGAAATTATAGACATTCATGCTAAAACAAATTCCTAGTTTTAATATTTTTTGAGCTAACAATACCTATAAAAAACACCGAAGCTGTTCTCTGGAAAAGCTCTCGTGAATATTTCGGATTATTATAAATTTTATCACTCATAAAATTGTGTTTTTGTAGTGTTTGAAGCCATAAGTGAGCACGAAGTCTGTTACGTTTTCTCTGTTTGAACTGGACGAAAGTCCGGACATCATTGCCGGACGTCACACAAATGTCTATACATTTCGACGTGCAGTGCTTGGGCAGAGGAAAAGCAGGAACTTGTCAAAGCTTTGAAACAAGACTTTTCGGTATTCACATTTAAAGTATAGTTCGTGAGCGAGAATTCATTGCGCTAAATCCTTTTCAGGAAACAATAAAAAGACGATGTAGGCTTGTATGTATGTGAATGTTTTGATAATGCAAAACCTTGTTGGTAGACGAGCTCCTCAAACGTATTTTAGAGCAGATGGGACTGAACACTTTTGAACTTTCATCTTTAATGAAAAGTAAACAATTTATTGAATCAAACTCTACTTATACTTAATTAAGAGGCGAGTTCGAAGGAATCAAAATTTGGTAATTGAGAAAGCATTTGCAGCTTCTAATCGTGTTCTTAGCTTCAAACCATATTTGTTCGGTTTATGTAAATCTGATTTACAACATGTTTAGTCTTCAACTGTCACAATAATGCGTATTTTACCCATTTTTGATGGTTCTTTCTTTTTCTAGGTAGTCCCCGAAGAATTTACCAAAAAAATCTTGGAAGCTAACGCCATGGGCTTTTCGACCCATATAACCTGTATTTGCAGCTTCGAAGCACTCGTGGCAGCTTTAGCCCATTGCCAGGTACTCATTTTGCTCTCTGGTGTGTAGTAGGAAATCAACAGTCTATGTCAAAATTAATTCGATCTTAGCATTGTCAACAACTCATTCAAACGTGTTAGTGTTTTTGTCAGAAATCAGCATGTAAGACATCAACAACTGGACAATGTTGTAATATGCAAAACCTTGCTCTTAATATGGCGTGTATGGTTAGTCTAAACATCGTAACAACTGATATATAGCCCACCTTCACTTATCAGTCAACCAAGATTTGTTTGTATACCGACTTGGCAGCAGACCCCATCAAATATTTCTATTGTTGGTTAGCATAAATTGGGATTTGATCTCGGTGTCCGTCCTTTTGTTAATCATTGGGATTGCACCAACTGAAAAAGCAAGAAAACCCGTATTTAAAAAAGTTCCTGGTCTTGTAAACCATACGTGGGTGAAATTCATACTCAAGTTTAGTTAACCTACAAACGTAAATTGATCGTTAAGCAAAAAATTTATTTGTTTTTCACGGCGGAAAGACAAACTTTTATACAACATTGTGTATGATGTTAACAGCCATAACAACACAATCACTTGAGATAAGCAATGTAAATGAATATTTTAATTTCTCAATGATTATTCATATGAAAGCTATAAGATATGGTATAGTTGTCTGATTTTAATGAAATACAATAAAACCATGCAAATATAAAAGTTTTATTTGATTGTTTAAAATTTGTGCTTAAAGTCAAATTTTATAGCTAGAGCATTCAAATTTTACACAAAAATGTAAAATATTAGTATGGAAATTTGTGTTTATTTGTATTTTTAATCAAACCACACCTTCAACTCCTCCTTCCACAACCAAGAAATATTTTTAAAAAGTTTTGGTAAAGGTTAAATACAATAGCTGCCTACATCTCCGATTTTTTTAAAATTTTTTTCACTGATAGGGCTATATTTATCATGAATTTAGGTGAACGAATTATTTGGCGGTCGCTTCTAGTTTTTTTTTAATTGAATTTTGAAAATAATTAAATTACATGTATTTTGTTGTTGGCTAATTCTGAGTAAAACGTCACAACGATGCGCATTTAAAAAAAATCGGAGATGTAGGCAGCTATTTAACCTTTACCAAAGTTTTATGTATTCATTAAAATTTTTTATTAACAGATATTCCTTTTTATTCATCGAACTCAAGTTCTAAGTTACCATCAGAATCGTCAGAGGAGTGAGAATCTTCATTTTCTGTATCCGACGCAATTGTTTCATTGTTTAGAGGAGGTGGGCATTTTAAAAGATTTTTACGTGTGACGGCAAGAGTTTTTCTTTAATTTTTATTGCCTTTCATTTAAACATATGCTGGATACAAGTGGATCAGAAAAATCTATAGCTCTATAAAAATCTATAGCTCTATAAAAATCATTAGCCATATTGCTTAAACGCCTATTCGTTCGACTGTACAGTCCAAAAGGTTTTGCATTGAAAACAGATTATTTTCTGAGATTTCTTCTTGAGTTGGACTGCAAATCGTTTTGACTACTTGAAGTGCTGAATATGGGGGGAAATGTGTAGCCATGAGCTTTATTGATATGGTGCATCTTCCAACAAAAACGCCAATGCATCTTCAGGGGTAAGGGGAATAATCACCGGAAATAATCGGCCTCCTGTTGCCGTGCTCGCTGTCTGTTCTTCCCTGAGTTAATTCAACGCATTAAACAAATCATCGTTTTTAGCCTTTTTTACAGACACAGAAGCAGCGTGCTGCGTATCGAATGCAAGATCACTTCCTAATTTATGTTTCAAGCACATTCAAACTGGGTATAACTTATTGCTGGTCATCCCATTTTACAGGGATATGGATCCCTAAGCTCTTCATACAAGGTTATGCTAATCGCCAGCGAAAGACACCTTGAAAGATCAACTTTAAACCTTGTCATCATACGGTTGTGTTTAGGCAAATATTTCTTAACGTGTGCTATAAAACTGCGCACAGTTTCCTTACACAGCTACACAAACTCGCACAAAGTTAGTATTCCTCTTTTATACCATTTTCAATGTCGAAGGATACAAAAACAACGAAAATCAACAGTAAAGCTCAATGGAATTGCCAATTTGTATCAAAATAGCAACGAGCGTATAAACATCGCTAGTTCAACTGTGCTAAATCAGACAATTTGTATACGAGGTGTGTTCAAAAAGACAGGTACTCTCGATTTTCGATTTTTTTGTTTTGTTATGTCGGTACACTCGTCCCGAACATCTGTACCAAGTTTCAAGTGTATATGTATAGCATTTTTGTTTGGTTGTGAGGGGCGTAAAGGTTATAGTGCTTTTGCGATTTTTTGCCTAATTTTGACCAAAATCATGAGTATCGCTCAAGAGCTGTTGAATGACGTCAACGATGACCCATATTTACTCAAAAGGGTCATAACTGGTGACGAATCATGGGTACATGCTTATGATATCGAAACCGAAGCCCAATTGTCCCAATGGAAAAGGCCAAGTGAGCCAAGCCCGAAAAAAGCACGTCAAAAACTCTACATGTAGGTCTAAGGTCAACATAGCATGGCTGAGAATTCAATTATTAAAATTTACAATTGAACTTTTAACTGGTAACTGTTTAATTTATTTACAAGTTTTCTATAACTCTTTTTTCCAATATTTGTACAGAAAAGAAATAACCCATTACATGGAAACAAGTCCGATTTGCATGATTTTTTTTGTTTGAAAAAAAAAAAAAAAAAAATTCAAAATTAATATTAAAGTCAGTTGGCAATATGGTTTACTGCGCATTCGTAAAAGCTTATAAATCTTCCAAACAGTCAACCTCGGATTTTAATTTACAACTTGTAGACCAAGTTGTCGGTGTTTTTATAAAAACTAGCCACCACACCACTATTCTTTTTTTAATATAGTATTTTTCACCACAGCACGTAAGATCTATTGAGTTTATGGTAACAAAAGATAGTAATTTTATCACAGGCAATCCTGTGTACCTATATAATGCATACATAACATTTCACAACGTGTAGAAAGGCCCTGTTTAGTAACAGAATGAACATGGCTTGAAAATGTATGTTTTGGAACTAACATGCATGTATCACCCTGTGTTTGTTACAAACTACATGTGTATGCAAAGCGTATACAAACGCACACTTCAATTTATATATTAAACTTGAAACCTTGAAACTTTGTTACTTTTGTAAGCAGTGTTTAGTGCCGAAGGTGAAAAGAAAGATAAATGCTAGTGTATATATTACAATTCTAAATAATGAGATAGACTTAAAAGTGATTAATACATTGTAATGTATATGTATATATAGTGGTTGTAAATTAGTGGAGTCCCATTGCTGACGCCATTTTTTAAATATTTGGGACACCTAGGTAAAATATTTGTAAATGGAACTTGGCAAAAAAAGGTAATACATATGCAAATATGAGAGTATGTGAATTTAAGCGTAAATCAACATAATTTTGTGTGTTCCCATTATTTTAAATGTTACAAAAGATGTTTTTCAGTGAATTAATACATGTATGTATATTCATTCATGTATGTATGCATTCAAGGATACAAAAAAATTCATTTGTTCTGTTATTCATGTTATTTCTTTGACAAAATAAAAATAGTCCTACAAAATATTGAAAATATTTACATGTACAATTGATATATATGAAAGGAACAATTAATTTACAAATAGTCCGAGTTACAACGAACTATTGGGTATGAAAATGTTGTTCAAATGTATGTATACACATACACATACACATGTACGTATGAATACTTATGTGTATGTATGTACATTCATAGATATGTATTATATATGTTTATTGTTGTATTAAATTTTTGTTTTTTAAGCGTTCGTATATTTATTCGTGTTCGAATAATTTGTTCACAAAAATCTACATGTTTAGCTAAATTTGCGTTATAATTTAACTCCATATATCGTGATTTTCTCGAAAACAAACTTTTGTTGTACGAAATCAAAAAATCCAGGTTTTCTCCAAATTAATCAAAAAGGTAAATGTCAAGATCCATTTTTCGGAAAAGTCATTTGCATTTTTAGAAAATCTCGTTGATTCCCTTTTAGTGACTGTGAATGGGAACGTTCAGTAGTTTAGGAGTAATTACCAATAACCAAATGCAATACTACGAGTTCTGTACTAAGTGAATCAAATCAACATTTTTTTAATATTGTTGTGTGATTAACAATTATCATGGTCCAAACAAAAATTCACGTTCCTTAATTAATCAGATATTTTAAAAATTACGGATTTACGGTCATTACGCCGATTTAATCCGCATCCACAGGAAAGTCAAACTAGCCAAGCCATTTGTCTGTTGCAATGCAAGTTAGTGACAAGGGATGCCCAAGGCGGCCAGCTTGTCGTCACTAAAAAGGACAACAGGCTTATGATTAAAACTAATCTGTACGGAAAAAGGATTACCTGGCAGCCCTGCTCTAAGCTTGGTGCCAACCCATGTAGTTGCGTTTATGTGGAACAAGCAAGTACAAAGTCTGTTATGTTTTCTTGCTTTGCAACGAACGAAAATATACATATGTATATACATAGATCACAGCCCGAGCAGCACTGCCGAAGTCACACGAAACATTTTTACGTGTGTTGGCAGATCTTGACGAAAGGCACTGCCTATGCGCTGCGCATAGCGCTGTGGGTACGACTGCTTTAGATATGTTTTCATCTATATAGGGCCACTTAAACGTTTGGTAAGTTAAATCGAGCCAGAAAGAGAGGAAATTCAGGTAAATTATTTGGCGCCCTTCTAATTTTTTTAAATTTAAATTTAATTATTTATCAATAACAATCAAAGTTGTGTCTGGCAACTAATCGTTTTGCCAAAAACAGTTTTAATAAAAATTCATTTAGAAATAGAGATTTCTCACTGGCGTCAAAAGAGTTAATAGCTCATATATAGGTAAACGTAGGCAGCGAAATTTTTAGGTTTGGGAACATAGCTGTATACGAAAATTAACAAAAAACGCACGGAAGATGATTTAAAATTCTGTACTATGTACACGTGACAAAAGAAACAATTGGAAGAGATAAAAGACGAAAAAGTGCGTAGGTCGTTGTCTTTCCTTCGGTTTTTTATTTGTTTTATTTTACCCGGGAGGTAACTAATAATATTTTTAAGTAGTTTGTGTTAGTAGGCAGCATTTCTTCTTTTAAAATACCATTTTGATTTGTGATTAAAAAAAGAAAATATCAAGATACAGAGTAAGTATAAGGTTTAGAAGTTATTAAATGTATAAAATGTATTAAATGTATTGAAAAAAATCGGTGATGCATGCAGCAATTTAACTTTTATCTTAAATAGTATTGAAATATACTGATAATTCGAAATATCATTGTGTGTCTAAGGTCCAGAAAGAGGCATTTACGCACAGTTTGCACTTAAGTACCACTAAATTCGTTAGTAGTATCACCACTTTAAAGTCTTAGACCAAGCCATCCTTGCAATTATTACTTAGAAGACCTGGTCCCGTTTTTGAATTTTATTTTTAATAACCCCTTTTTTTCTTTTTAATAAAAATTTGGTGTGGCATTCCAACTATTGTGACTAGTTAAGTTTGGTGTCAGATTGAATAAAAGTAAATAATTTGTAATACATGTCCTTAATAAGTGAATTATTCTCTTAATTTACATGTAAATATTAAAAGTTCATTGGAAAAATATCAAGTCTGAGTTAAACTCTGTTTAAACTATTGTTGGTAATTCGAGTACGCCACAGTACACAGCTTTTTCACTCACCTTGATTGTTTTGATTCCAACTCTGATTGCCATTTTTCAAAGAAAAATAATGCAAAGTATAGATATGAAGACCTTATTATTGGTTTTTACAAATTAAATGAAATATTTTTATGTATGTATTTATTTTATTTTTTTTTAGGTATAAGGGTGGTCGGACACCTTCAGTTAGGTCAAGTGAAAGGCGACGTCCTCAAAGTATATCAACATCATCTACATTATCGCCGCGAGTGGTATTATCTCGCTTAGAACCCAGAGAATTTGAAAGACTCCGATTATCCTACAAAGTTGCCATTGACCAGAGAAGATCAAGAAGCTGCCGTGGCATGAACATGGGTCAAAAAATTAGTGGCGGAGTTAAAACAGTAAACCGTAATGATTCTCAGGCAACGTTTAAACCAATTATACCAAGGGAATTACAAGCCGACTTTGTAAAACCAGCACGAATTGATATTTTATTGGACATGCCACCAGCAAGCAGGGAAGTTCAACTTAAACATTCGTGGAACTCCGAAGACCGATCGCTAAATATTTTTGTAAAAGAAGATGATAAACTTACTTTTCATAGACATCCTGTCGCCCAAAGCACTGATTGCATTCGAGGGAAAGTAGGTCTTACAAAAGGATTACATATATGGGAAATTTACTGGCCAACTAGACAGAGGGGTACCCATGCAGTTGTTGGAGTGGCATCGGGGGACGCACCTTTGCATTCAGTAGGATACCAAAGTTTAGTAGGATCTACTGAACAAAGCTGGGGTTGGGATTTAGGCAGAAATAAATTGTATCATGACTCAAAAAATTGTGCTGGTATAACATATCCAGCAATTTTAAAAAATGACGAAGCGTTTTTGGTACCAGATAAGTTTTTGGTAGCATTAGATATGGACGAAGGAACTCTGAGCTTCATTGTTGACCAGCAGTACCTTGGTATTGCATTTAGAGGCCTCAAAGGCAAAAAGCTATATCCAGTTGTTTCCGCTGTTTGGGGACACTGTGAGATAACGATGCGGTACATCGGTGGACTAGATCGTAAGTATAGCTTTAATTCGTGTATAAATATATATACAATATTATTTATTCTTTTATTTTGTCGACATGCCAAACATATAATAGCATAGTTTATGTGGCCCAATTGTAATTTAAAACAAGAGCAACAGTCGAGCGGAACGCGACAGTGGGATACCCTTCGACCTTTTTTTAAACATAAAGAGTCCATAATTGTACGATACTACGAGTACTCTTAAATAGAAATACTGTAACGTGGGCCTTGATTTGCGTCCTTTATATGAATACGTGTATATGCATGTTGCATTTCAGTGGTCAAACGCAAATGTATGTATGTGTGCGCGTTTCAATGCAAAAAATGCGTGTGCATAGAAGAGAAGAGAAGAACAACAGATGGCGCTACGCGCTCGCATTCTCTTTGCTTTTCTTTCCCACATGAGCATTACAATGACGTCACACCTTGCTGGTCTGTATACAAAATCTAGCGAACAAGGTTTTTGTTTAATAACGTTTGTGTTTGTTGTCCGATCGGATTGAAATTTCGACGTTATGTTGGTATTATAATAAGTATGGTCTTGCTCAGAATGTTGTATCATTTATATGTCGCTCACAAATCAGCTTAAAAGATTAACTAATTGATTTGCGGGGGCGGTGGGCGTGGCACCCAACTTTTGAAATAAACTTCATGCCAAATTTGGTGTCTCTAGCATTTATAATACAATAGCTGAGATCTATGAGTTCATCTGGACATCCGGACAGACATGGCTTAATCGACTCGGCTAGTGATGCTGAGCAAGAATATATGTATATAATTTGTGGGGTCTCCCACGCGTCCTTCTGCCTGTTATATACATTTGTACAAAGTATACCCTTTTTTGACCATTTTAAATGGTCGAAGGGTATAATGAGAATTATTAAGTTACATGGACACACAGTAGTGGCTACAAACGTAGCTTACCGCAATTCGCTCACCTCATTAAGCTTTTGCTTATAGTTTCTATCCCAATTATATATAAATTATTTTATTTAAACAAATTGGTCCAGAATTCTAGTTCTAAAAACGATAATGCATGTTAAACTAGTATAAAATATTTTGAATCATTAAATGCAAAACACTTTAAAAATCGAAGGTGTGTCGAAATTAGGATTTCTCTCTTTCTGGTGAAAAATGTTATACTCTCTCTGTAGAAATGGAGTTAATAGGAGGCATGGAATACCCTACGAAGCATTTGTATATTCTTGCTTAGAACCAATCGTCGATATAGCCAGCTAATATAGAAGCTCCTCCCACTTTAAATTTATAAGGAGAATTCTCTTTATTAAATAGAATTATCTCTTAATCTTGAATTTCTATAATTATATTATTTTTTCTTTCATTTTTTAGAGCAGCTTATACATGTCTGTTTGTCCGTTAAAAATTCTAAATATTAAATACTAAGAGCTGGGACTACCATATTTGGTGACGATATGTCTTAGTTTGGAACGCAGATAAATTTAAATTCCCTTCTGCTATTGAACGTTAATTTTTGATAAACGATTATTTTTTGAAAATGGTCAAAAATGGGTATACTAAGTTTGTGCAAATGTATGTAGGCATGGGAGACGCCATAAAGTATATACATATAGTCCTGCTGTCTGTCTGTCTGTGTTAACGCAGAGATCTCAGCCATTATGAAAGCTGGAGATACCAAAATTGGCAGGATGATTCCTTTATACTATAAACTGATCAAGTTTATTTCAAATGTTAGGTACCACTCCCACCGCTTTCCCAAATCAATAATTTAGTTTTTAAAGTCGATTTGTGAGTGACATACGATGAAACTTTCTAATTCACTACAATACTACTACATATCAAGCCGATCGGTTTTTGTATATAAACCACCAAGCTGTTACGTCATTGCAATGCGTTAGGGAAAAAAGTGAAAGAGAGTGCGAGCGCGTAGCGTGAGCTGTTGCTATTGTCATCTTTTCCAAGCACACGAATTTTTTTGGTCCCACATGCAAACATATGTGCTTGACCAATGAAGTGTTGCATTCATATAAAGGAGTAAGGAGTAGTATCGTACAATTCTCTTTGTCACGAGCCACTCGACTGTTGCTCGCGTTTATTTTATTTATTATTTGTAAGGTTATAAGTGATAGCCTAGGGATTCCTTTGTGACCTTGGTGTGAATTAATTTGATGGACGCAATCTGAAGTTAATAATTAACTAACTGTTTGGTGAGCACGTTTCGTTTTTGTTTCATTCCCACGGGAACAGTCTTTATTTCTTATAACATGATACAGCACAATACTTAATGGGTCTGCGCACCTCCTGAATACAATAATAATGAAATATAATTTTCACGTCACACACTCGCAAGTTGATTGCCTTTTATATTCCGCAACGAAAACAAATATTAACCACCGAAAATGGCATTATTTTTCAAAATATTCTCTATATGCTATGCATACGTTTGAACCAATTGTCAAAGAACTTTTTGCCACTTTGATTAAGTTGTCTCCAAAACATGTTGACCTCTCATTTTACCGGAAAAAAAAGAAGTCATTCGGTGCCAAGTCAGAACTAACACATCACTCAATAAGTCCGTAGGATAACTAAGAAAAAAGCCTTTTTTTGGCAAAATTCGATTTTATTTATCAACATACATCCCTTCAAGAGTGATACAAAACAAACAGTCCAACGCCGCTCTAGTATTTCGACGACTTTTTGAAAAACGATTTGCATTTGGCCTAAAAATAAGCCTAGTTTTCGGCGATCACCTCTTCATTCAAGCCAAATTTCTTTCCAGCGAGCATTTTCTTCAGGCCTGCGAACAGGTAATAGTCGCTGAGGGTCAAATCTAGAGAATACGGTGGGTGCATAAGCAATTCGAAGCCCAATTCGTGCAATTTGGCCATCGTTGCGATCGACTTGTGACACGGTGTTTTTGGTCCACTGTGAGAAAACGCGGCACCCACTTTGAGAACAGCTTTCTCATGGGCAAATGTTCATGCAAAATAGTGTACACACTTTTTTCTGATATCTTTAAGGTGTCAGCTATCTCACGCAATTTCACTTTTCGGTTTTCCAAAACGATTCGGTGGACTTTTTTGATATTTTCCGGTGTAACCACCTCAATCGGCCTTCCAGACCGTTCAGCATCGTCAATGTCTGTACGGCCACCGTTTGCCTCGATGGGGCAGAGTCCAGATAACACTTATTAAGCCATGCTTTGGCTGTGATGGTACTTTTACCCATCAAAAAGCAATGATAAATCAACACACGAAATTGCTTTGAATTCATTTTTTTGAAAAACACAAAAGTAGCGTCACTTGAACCTGTGTAACTTGTAAACTAATCGTCCGATTGTCATGAAATTTTGAGAGATATCTTTTAAAGGTTAGTACTTCGTAAGAATCATATGGATTATTACATAGCAATCCTATTTCTGTGTCATCCTACGGACTTATTGAGTGATGTGTTATACGGCGGCTGACTCATAAAATCGAAGTTCAAAATTCAGTTGTTTGACCAGATGTGACGTCTTCGGCAGTTACTTTTCCTGATTTCTTGGAAGACAAAAAAATTGTTGTGTGCTACTCTGAATTGACTGTTTTGCGTTGTACGATTACAAATCAAGTTTTTCCGGTAAAAACAGGCAATTATTTGCTTTGAAGTTCGTGCCCGAGAAAATTTTGTTGGATTTGGTTCATCTTGAACATACAGTCGACTCCAGTTTACTTTCGGGATCATACGCGTAACTCCACGATTCATTACTTGTCACGATGTTATAGATGTGTTTCGAAGCACCGCGGTCGTATTTTTGAAGCATTTTCTCGACCATTCGACACGAGTCGTTTTCTGAGCAATTAACAAATTGTATGGGATCCAACGCGAACAAATTTTTTTGACATGACATGACGAACTTGTATAACAGTTGGCGCAGAGCATCAATGGTTTCCGGAAAAAGAACTGATTTTGAAAATCATCAGGAAAATTATCTTGGAGTGAACTACGACTTCGGTTAAATTCATCATATCATCGGTAATTGCATACACAACTAGCGCTCGTACTTCGTAACATTATGTCAGTTGTCAGATTGCAACACTAGGATTGCCCAAGCTCAAAATATAAAAGGACCTCTTAGGTCAAATGGAATTTTTTTCAATCTTTTCTTTCGTTTATTTGTTAACTTATCATATTCAAGAAACAAGTATCGGGACAAATTTAACGGTAATTCGTAATTTTGATTGCAACCTGAAATTTGCCAAATGTGTGCACTTTTATTGGCTCATCTGAATAGGTTTTACACTTCTGACTTTCATCTGTTTGTTTCTTGTTTAACTGCGTAATAAAAATGAGTTGACCTCATTTGAATGTTAAATGTATAGTGCATGATAACAACTTTTTTTTTTAAATGGTGCAAAACTATTAACCGCTTTAGAAAAATGTCAAACAAGAGGTTGGCAAATCGGTGGAAGTCAAAGCGTTGTAAGTTATTTTCTCCGTAATGAAGCATACTATGGACAACAAAATGAAAATAACAAAAATGTATATGCGTCATCATCCGAGAGCGACTTACCCTACGAACTACCACGACTTCCCACCATTTGCTGGTTAAATTAAGGAAGAATGTAAAACGAATTATTCGTTGAGCCAAAAATTTGAAAAGATTGAAGATAAAAAAAACCTCATCGACGCTCGTAAGGAAGAGGTGGTTTTCTTAAGCGAAAAGAAGTTTACGTCGGTGGCTGTAATAGTATTTTTATGATATGTCAAAGGATTGTTTTAATGCCGTCATAACCTTTGTGCATGTGAAGTAATGGTGAGGGGAGTCAAATGAGTATAAGACTGTGTACCAGTATTTTTTTAATATCATATTTCGTGGACGTACCAACATGATAACGCTCCCAACCATACCGCTCGGATTAAAAAATAATACTTATTAAATTTACCCAGTATACTATGGTCCAGAATTTGATTTTTTTGGCATAAAGTCGAGTTTTCGATGTTAATATATCGTTGTTTTCTTATTTTAATTCTAAAGTAAATACATCATACATTAAAAAAATGTTAATTAAAAGCTTTAAAGGCGCCATCAAAGCTTTATGAAAGGTTTTAAAAGTTAGCTAACGAACAGCTGATTTCTGAAAAGAAATGCGCGCCAAAATATTTAGTTGATTTATGTTGTGCCACACGTGTAAAATTGGTCCAGAAAATTAAACTAAATTATGGAAAGTAATCTTCAAGGTATTCTCTTTTAATGTATATTGTTATTTTATGTATAGTTCTAGGAATTTAGTGTTGTGTAACGTCCAATTTTTTTAGAGACTAATATGCGTTCTCCGTCTTTCGTGGAATATAACTAATAAGCTGTTCCATGCTGAAAGCAACTAATTGGTCCAGATTGTACTTGTGAGTGTTGTCTTTAGCCACAAATCAAAAACTCATCCCCCTTCGTCCCCCATTTCTCATATTTTGGTAATATGGTTGACTTTAGCAATAGCGAACTTTTCGAAATATGGCGCAGCAACAATCGAAATATTCGATGTGTATCGGATTGGATATACACCAAAATTAATAAAAACGCTTTGGAATCCAAGATTTTAAAGGAAATAGACAAAAAAATCTGTAATTTTAATAGCTACATTTATAAATACCTTCCCAAATGTATCTACATGTATGAACGGTTCATGTTTAAGCATACTGTATGGCTGGCGGCAAGCGTGGGCGTGGTCGCACTGGCCAAATATTTTTGTCACAAATTATCAATGCCATAACAATAGAACAAAAAAAAAAGTAAAAAATTTCGTTGACTCCTGAGTCATAATGGGAGTTTATATGGGAGGCAAAAGAGGGCGTGGTCGCACGAACTCCAAATTTTGTGTACAAACTTTTTGTAACTTAATAACAAAATGTACAAAGTTTCAAGTCTGTAGCTTAGTTTTTAGACTTTATGCCAAAAAAGTCGAATTCTGGACCATAGCGCTGTGCATGGAAATACTTATCCTTTATACTACATTTAACATTTAACAGTATGTGGTCAAACCTATTCAGTTAAGAAAAAACAATTTAAATTTGTCATGTTTTTGAAAAAGTAATATAAATTACATAAAAACCAAATCAACCAAACCATGTTTTTCGCTGAGCTCGTATTGGTCTTTACAGAGATACAAACTTATAAACCTGAAAGAATGTCAAACCTATTTAATTGAGCGACACTGTATAATTTATTGTGAACGTTTTCTGAATTTTATTATCGTTAAGATCGGACAGTAAATCACGCTTTTAACATGCGTTGATTGGGAACGATCTAAACACTTAAAAACTTCAAAATTACGTTTGTGTTTGTAGCAACAGACAAAAGGCTCGAAGCCATTTATTGATTTACACTTAACGCAGTTACTATTTGGTAATGCACAAAGGAATATTTCTGTGCTGTTAGAAAATCAATCAACTATTATGAGATCGAAACTATGTCTCCTGATGAAAAGTATTCCTCCCGTAAATATTGAGCTTCCTAAAAAGCTTTACAAAGGCTTGACGTCCTTTATGCACTCATTCGTGCGCCGGCAGTGCTAAGGCCTATGCACTGTGCATGGAAGTGTGCCGAACCTGAATTAAATCTAACCACTGAGATGTATCATTTAAGCTAATTGACATACAGTTGCAGTTAAAATAATAGCACCGTTAGCACAGTTTGTGTTCGTCCCAGCTTTTCTGTTTTTTCTGATACTTTTTTAATCGTTTCTTTACTAAAATTAAATGATATAATACTATTCAATGAAATAATGAACAACTTTTTTCCTGATAATTTCGAAATTTTTTTAAACGAAAAGTTAAAAAGTAATGCGATTGTTCTTAAATGGATTTTTATATAATTAATAAAGAAAAACAATTCATAAATGAGTAAATCAAAATTGGGTCATCACCCCCCCTGTTAATTACCAAATACTGTTACACTTAACAATTTCACATACTAATTTGAATGTTTTAGAAGCCAATTAATAATGCTTCGTCCCCCCTTTGCTACCAAGGCTTTCACACATTCGATTGGGAAGTGATTCATAAAGTTTTTGTAGGTAGCCCGTACGTTTTTTATTCTATTAAGGTCTGGGGAGTATGGTGGCCACTCCAGAACTTTCATTTTTACTTTTTGAAACCATGACTTTACACGAGGGCGGTATGGATAGGTGCATTGTCGTGCAGAAAATGGCATTCCATATTTCCAGATCTTGGTAGTAATAATCTAGTCTCTCCAAAATAAATTTATTTTCATCCGAAAATACGATGTATTTGTTCGCCTAATTTTAAATATTCGCGGGTTACGTAGCGTTCTTTATCACCCTTTGAATCGCTGATTTGCTCGCGTCAACACCACTTTTTCACAAATTTTGGCAAAAGAGCCGTGGAAGTTGGATGCCATTCGAAATATTGTCCTGCGATCTGCTTCAGTAATGACTCGGTTATTGCCACCATTAAAGTTCCTTCCATAAGTATTCTTGTTATAAAGAAAATTGGCAATCATTTTGCGATGTTCACCGGATTTTTATTGATTTTATGAAAAGATTAAAAAACCTGTGATTTTGAACTTATTTTCTCCAAAGTAAAATTATATCAAATTTTGTAATCAAGCATCGTTAAAAAAAATTATTGATGTAGCTTTCTAATTTAAGAAGATAATCACAATTTCATCCTTTCAACCATGCGACTTAATTGAGCATAACTTTTTCCTTCTAAGATAATGTTTTTGGTTAAATTTCTCTTTTCATTGGTAACACAACTCCCTTTCCCAAATAAAAAAAGAACCATTACATTTAGAGAGGAAAAATTGGTTGCTCAGAGAGACAACTGAAAAAACTTTTTCTAATGCAGTCAAACTTTAAACATTTATAAGGAAGACAACTTTCCCTTACCGTAGTGCTTTTGTTTGTTTGTTTTGAACTTTAACTTTTTGCATAGTTTTTAGAGCTTATTTTCTTTTTGGACACCATTCGAACGCATTTCACAAAATCCTTATGCTCGAGTGTAAGGAAACAATAAATTTGGCATAGGAATTTGATGCTAGTTTTTTTAGGCCATGGATTTTAAAAAAATTCATGGACTACTGTGTTTGTCGGAACGCAAATGTGCGTAACAGGCAGAAGGAGGCATCTCCGACCCCATAAACTATATATATTCTGAATCAGTATCAACAGCCGAGTCGATTGAGCCATGTCTGTCTGTCCGTCTGTCTGTCTGTCTGTATGAACACCTGGATCTCAGAAACTATAGGAGCTAGAGTCTTCAAATTTTGTGACAACATCCGTGTATGTTGCAGTGTTTCAAAGTTTTTTTGAAATTTGGCCACGCCCCTTCCCGCCTTTGTAAATCAGTAATAACTATTTAATATACACAATATATACCCAACAACCAAAGTTGTACATCTAACATAACAAATACATTGCCACGGGTGTTTTCTGAAAATTTCATTTAAATCGGACTAAAAATAAGTGAGATATGATCCGAATAAAACACAATTGGAACGTATACTTAAGACCTAATTTACGCATCATACCGAAGTTCGAATCGTCGGACACACAGCATTTTACAAAACTTTTTATTTGCATAGAATGGTAACAAAATTAGCTCAGAATGCAACTTTGCCGACCGGTCAACAAATGAGGTAGTGGCTTAGTGGTTAGAGTGGCGGACAGTGGTCCTGCGTGCGAGAGTTCGATTCCCATGAGCGGGGGCCGGCTGGTGCAACTTTTTATTTTAATTACTTTTTTTTTTTGGTTATTTTTATTCTTATAAGTTTAAAGAAAACCAAAGTTATTTAATTAAATATCAATAAAAATAGTTTTCAAAAATTAAAACTCATGTTTTTTTGCAATATTTAAGACAATCAATAACTTACGAATGTTAGAGCGGGACGCCGATACTTGCATGTCTGCATTTGCACATTTATGTTTCGGCGTCCCGCTCTACCACACATCAATTGCCGTATTCGGCGTAAGTACGCATCTGTCAGATTTGTTCAACATTCGGCAAAGTTTATAAAAGTGTTCTACTTAATTAAATATGTTGCGTACCAAAAAATTTAAAAATTATTGTTATGTTGCTGTTTAAATTATTTAATAGAAAAGAAAGAAAAAAGGAAAACTCGTCACACATTGATCGCGGCAGGAATCGAACCCGAGCACTGTCAACATCATTGTTCTTCGAATCCGGCACACACTCCACTTAGCTACTGTACAACTTCACATCAATTTATTGCCCTCTCGCTCTATCTAATGCTTATACTTCTTGTCTATTCGCTTTTGCATTGTTTATGTGTTCTTCTTGTGTCTGTCAAACGAATTGAATAATAAGAATATAAAATTTATGTTTTTAAATTTTTCCAAATAAAGCAGAATTTTCATTATAAATAACGGAATAATAATCCATGGTCAGCACCTGACTGTAGCGTTCGACTGGTTTTAGTTTCAATTAGCCTTATAGTGTTTTAAAATAAAATTAAAAAAAAAAATTTTTTAGGATTACAGAGAAACTATTTTACTGTCGAAAACATCCCAAAAGTCCAAGAAAATAACAGTCACAAGTTCAGGGCGACGCGTGTTGGTACCAGTGTTTGATGTACAATGAAAAAGGTCTTAAAGAAACTTGAGATCGCCAAGAGTCACATGCAACATATTTGAGAAGTTGACCAAGTTTTTTTTTGCAAGAAAATTAGCTGCCAAAAAAAAAAAACTGTCTCCAATCTTCAAAGTCGACCGAATTCAGATTTCAGAAAAATAGAAGATATGGTACTTGGAGTGGCAGAAATAATTTAGTGCTGAAGAACATTAAATTTTGGGGTATTCCCGGTCATTTCAACAAGACAATTCACATACAATATAGATCATAGATCCCTGGTAATGTATGGTAAGACAAAACAACTTGTCAAATCCTAAAATATGAAAATATACACTGTTGGAAATGATAATAGAAACAGCAATTGCACCTGGCCAAAAATCTAAATTGTTCATTATGTACAAGCACTATATGCATGAAATTAGCTTCATACCGAAGGCTGATAACTGTACTTTAATATGCGACTTGTTTCGTCGATGTGACCTTTGAGTTAAGGAAATGGATGCAAGATCACGAACCCAATATATTGGAATGGTTTGACCCATCCCCGGACTTAAATCTGATAGATCACATGTGAGGAGCAATAAAAGAAAGAGATTGGATGCATTAAGTCCATTACATTACATTTGCGTGACCAATGAAATGCTACATGCATTTACACGTATTCATATAAAGGACGCATATTAAGGCTTACGTTACAGTATTTCTATTAAAGAGTAGTATCGTACAATTATGGACTCTTTACGTTTAAAAAAAGGTCGAACGGTATCCCACTGCCACACTCTTGTTCTTCATATTACAGGTTAATGGAACAGAATTGTTCCACAAATTCGGTCATTCTTAGCTAAACTTACCTAAAAGGATTGAATGCATGCCTTTTTTAAAGAATTCACTGAAAAAATGGAAAAAATTCCAGAAAATGTCGCTTGTTTCTGTTATTTTTTTCAGTTCAAAAGGGAGTTTTTTCCTTTCAAGAAAGATTGCTAAAGTGTCAAAGGTCACATTAAAGTACAGTTATCAGCCTTCTATATGAAGCTAATTTCATGCATATAGTGCTTGTACATAATGAGCAATTTAGAAATTGGTCCAGGGGTCAGTGCTGTTTCTATTATTTTTTCCAACACTGCATTAAGAACATTCTACGACGCATTTTAAAATAAAACTATAATAAAAGATAAGGAACTCAAAAGGAAGAATGTTTTTTTTTTTTGTCATTTAACTTATTTCGTTTGATAAAATATTAATTTAATTTTTTAAAATTAATTAACTTTATAAAAACCTATAGTGTAAATTGTTACCTAGTCAAGTTTAATTCAAAATAAAATCATTCGATAAAAAAAATGAATCTTTGAAATCAAGTCAAATAATAAAACAAAATATTATTTTTTATTTTGCAGCGGAACCCTTGCCTCTAATGGATCTTTGTCGAAGAACAATTCGACAAAAAATCGGTAGAGTTCATTTGGAAGACCGTATACAGCAGCTTCAACTTCCTCAATCGATGAAAACATATTTATTGTATAAAAATCGAAGATAATATTACTAATATTTGATTAATTCAAAAAATCGCATCTCTGCGTCAGTTTACATAAGATAGATTAAGATTATGAATGTCTTTAAATTAATGCTAGTTTTTTGACGTCGGAAAAATGAAAAATGTAACGAAAATAATTTTTTATTACCTTCTGTTTTTGTACTGTAAATTAGGTCTACCGACAATATCGAATTATCTCTTAAACCCATATAAAATTTGTTTACTCGTGGAAAATTTGGACTCAATATAAAAACAAATAATGCTTAAAAATCTCGTGGTATGTTCGCAAAAAGTATAAATTGTACTATAAATTTAGCAATAGCACTAATTTAAAATACGATCTTTTTAAATTTCATTTTTATTTTACGATAATTTACTAAGTAGCAATGTATATATATACAAAATATAGTGATATAAGGTTTTTATGTTAAACAACTATGTATTCCTCAATTACGACGTATTTTTTTATAGTGGGTAAATAACGTATTTTTGTTATGTGCAAAGTAGGCATGTACATATACGTTTACTCATACGGTTTTTATACGGGAAGGTCATTTGTAAAAGTGCAATAACTTCAAGCTAAAACATTTTCTTTTTGCCTATAGAACTGATTTGAAGAATCTCTAAAAACGCACGGTATCCACATGACACAATTTTCGATATAGAACACATTACAAAAGTTAATTGATTTTTCAGATAATGAAGTAACATTGAGTAGTTATAAATGTCTTTAATAATTTTCTTTCATTACGTGATCTAAAATATGTATATTAGTTAACATCATGTGAGTTACACAATTACATGCTGTAAGTATTTGATTTTTATAACATCCTTTCCCTTAAGTTATTGAGAGGATTGATTATCAAAATAGGTCCATTTAAACAAACATAATTACAGTCACTAATAGATATCTTAATAATTTTCATGGATAGCTTACACAATGCCAACATATGTACTTATAATGCATTTTAGATTGTTTACTTGTAAGAAATTATAATTAAATTTTATGATTATGATATATAAATAAAGACTTAATTTTATTTAAAACTTGATGTGCCCCAACGATTCAACATTTTACTTTGACAATATGTTAAGTCAATAGGGTTTTTATTCAACAAAGTATCCTACTGAGTATAGCGACCCTTCAAATTTCCGATACCATTTTTGTAGTACGATTTCTACTTTGCTTCAAAATAGACCTCAGTTTCGGCGATCAGCTCTTCATTCGACGAAAATTTCTTACCAGCGATCATCCTTATGAGATCTCAGAACACGAAATAATCGCTAGGGCCAAATCTGGAGAAATCTATGGATTCAGAAGCAATTCGAGGATTTTCGCTATCGTTTTCATTCACTCACAAATAAAAATCATCATATAATAATCATAGTAGCGCCATCTATATGACCATCTAAGCTTTGAGTTAAAACACGATTGCCAGATTCAGTTCAGAGTATAGTTCAGAAGCGAGCGAAAAAATTTTGGCGAAAGTGGACGCAAAGATAAGAAATTAGCTATGGATATCAAAGACTTCAGAATTAAAGCAGTTGCTTCTCTTGGCCGAACGTGATCAATTTCCACAATTTCTTTTTTTGACGATAAAATTTGTATACACCCGACCATTGAAAATAGTCAAAAAAGAGTATACTAATTTTGTGCAAATGTATGTAACAGGCAGAAGAAGGCGTGGGAGACCCCACAAAGTATATACATATATTCTTGCTGAGGATCACTAGCCGAGTCTATTATAACAAAATGACCAGATGAACACACAGATCTCAGCTATATAAAAGCTAGAGACACCAAATTTGGCATGAAGGTTTCTGTGTACCCGGCGCAGATAAAAAGTTGGGTGGCACGTCCTCCGACCCCGCAAATCTACAATTTAATCTTTTAAGTTGATTTATGATCAACATATAAAAGATACCACATCTCGGTTAAATCAATACTTAGCGAATTACAATATTAACATAAAGTCAAATTTTCGATCGGACAACAAACACAGACGTTATTAAAGAGACAGTACCATATTCAGACCAGCAAGCTTGAACGTCATTGCAACTTTCCTGTAGGAAAAAAAAGGGAAAGAGAATGCGAGCTCGTAGCACCAGGTGTATCTTTTCTCGTCTTTTACATATGTATATACACACGCATTTTTTGCGTGCCGCTCGATTGTTGCTCTCAGTTACAGTTGAGCAATTTGTAAACAATAGGGCTTACCTGGCTGGCTTTTCAGTTTTTGTCCAGGTGGCAGCAGCCGCCTCTGGTTATGGTCTTGGCAGCTGTAAGGTAAATGCGCAATATTATCGGGTAAGCTCAAGTGGACCAATTATGGGGGCGGTTAACGTGGTACGCACCATTGGAAGTAAACTTCATCTTCGCATGGTCCAGAACAAAGGCGGGTCAAGTTAACATTGCGTTGTCTTAGTGCGCAGCAAAAGTTAAGATCAATACACAGAAAAAATCTTCCAGGTCACGAAAATTTTTGTTTCAAAATATATATATTCTCTAAAAGCATTGAACCGATTTTATTGAAATTTTATCAGCCTACAATTGCCATGTTTACAGAATCAACCACTTGGGGTTGTGCTTATACTTTCTTAAATAATTTCAGGGTCTATTGTTTGATCGGATTCTATGTTTCTTTTCAAAATGTCCAAATCGAACTGCAGCCCCACCTTTTGTTTTTATATAGGTTTTCCATTATTAGTCAACAAACGGGGTTTTTGGGCCACGAATTTAAAAAAAAATTATCGGAATGAAATGTGCGTGACAGGCAGAAGGAGGCATCTCCGACCCCATAAACTATATATATTCTGAATCAGTATCAAGAGCCGAGTCAATTAACCCATGTCTGTCTGTCCGTCTGTCAGTCTGTCCGTCTGTCTCTCTGTATGAACACTTGGAACTCAGAAACTATAGGAGCTAGAGTATAGGAGTGACAACATCCGTGTATGTTGCAGTGTTTCAAAATTTTTTTGAAATTCGGCTAAACCCTTTCTCGCTTCTGTAAATCAGTAATAACTATTTTAAATCACAATATACACCCAACAACCAAAGTACATCTCACATGACAAATTCCTTGCCATGGGTGTTTACTGAAAATTTCATTTAAATCGGACTTAAAATAAGTGAGATATGATCCGAATTAAACTCAATTTGAACGTATACTTATGCGTATACTTAAGACCTATGTTAATTTACTCAAGCATACCGAAGTTCAAATCTAGCGTCGGACACACAACATTTTAGAAAAATTTTTATTTGCATAGAATGGTAACAGGATTGGCTCAGAATGAAACTTTGCCGATAAGAGGCAGTGGCTTAGTGGTTAGAGTGGCGGACGGTAGTCCATAAAGAATTTGTGTGCGTGGGTGGTGCAACTTCTTATTTTAATTACTTTTTTTGGTTATTTTTTATTCTTACAATCTAAAAGGAAAACTACAGTGTTACACACCCGCTACCAAAACGCTAAATTATTTAATTAAATATCAATAAAAATAGTTTTCAAAAATGCTCTTTCATTTTTTTATGCAATATTTAAGACATCCAATAAGTAACGAATGTTAGAGCGGGACGCCGATACATGCATGTTTGCATTTGCACGTTTATGTTTTGTAGTCCCGCTCTAACACATATAAATTTCCGCATTCGCAACTGTCAGAGAGATGTTGTGTTTGAGCTACGCTGCGCGAAATTAACTTAAAACGGAGTCGGCTAGGCCAGAATAATTGGTTAAAGTGCAAAATCCATACCGCGGTAATGCACTTTTGTTTGATTTGAAGAAGACGCGATATTCAACAGGTTGCAGAAATTAAAATTTTCCAATTTCTTGCAGCTGTGAAGTCAGCTGATAGCGCTGCTAACTCGTTGCAGTGGCTGATCTAGTCCGAGTGGCGTTTCCAGATCAACGGCGCTGCCGGGCTACCTGATCAGTTGGGCGCCAACTTCAAATTGCAAATTAAATTAAAATTTTTTGATTTAAATTTGAATTTATTTCTTACTGAGACATTTTGCCAAAATAGTAAATTACTGTGGACCGATATTTGGAAAGGCAATAGGCATTAAGGTCGCGGACAGACCGAGAATCATCCTCTTACCGTTTCGGTGCCAAAGTAGAGGCTCTGGTGTCGGAAAAGAGGCGGAAAAACCTCCATCAGGCAACGCCTAGGGGAAATCCGTGGCCTACGTGGGACCCTTTCCAAATTTGGGGCTCAACGCCTGTAAGGGCCTAACGTTTGGCGCTGGTAATGGATAGTTCCGAAGGGGGCACTGCCCCCGATGACCCATACAGGAGAAGCTCGAGAATGTCGAGGTCGCCCACGAGAGGTGGGGCAAATACGGTGCAGGGAGCAATATCTCTGTCGCGGCGGAGTTGACGGCGAAGCAAGTTGGTCCGCAGAAATCAACGTCACCGTTACCCGGCAAGAGCGGTGTTGAAGAGGTGGGGAACTTGGCCTCCGCAGCACATTATAAAACAAGCCTGAAAAAGACCGCCGATTTCATCAGCGTGCCAACGCAGAAATCATCAGCGAAGTCCCCATCAGGTTCGCCGATTCGGCCAATAGACCTGTCAGCGCTCAAGAATGAGAGCCTGAAGAGCATCTTGGACATGATGAATGCCAAGATCAATACTGTACTTTGCGCATTTGAGACGCAGCGTCACGTCACCAAGGAGACGAAAAGTGTAATCTTGGAGCTGGCTGCTCTTAATGCAAGAGCGATCCAGCTGCAGCAAAGCTGTGCCAAGGAAGCGGCCCACCCCAGGAGCATCGCTACACAGACAGAGGCCGAGATGCAGAAGAAGCGTCCAGTGGCGTCGGCTACAAAAAACGCCACACTGAAGGCCCCTCCAGTGCTGCCTCCCCCAAACGAGGCTCCCAAAGTGGCTGTCACCAAGGCAAAGAAGCCAAGCCCAGCCAGCTATGCGGCGGTTGCCAAGGACAGTAGCAGCACGGATTGGGCAAAGGTGAAGCCTAAGCGCATGCGCATAAAGCCCGAAGCGCTTATCCTAAAGAAGACTAGCGAAGTATCGTATGCAGATATGCTGCGTAAGATGAGAGCAGATCCGAGCTTGAGCGAGCTTGGTAAGCACGTGAAAAAGATAAGAAGGAGTCAACAGGGAAAGTTACTGCTCGAGATAGAGGGAAAAGTCTCCGGAAACGTATCCATATACCTGGGAGCCATCGAAGAGTCCCTTAAGGAGATTTCTGCGGTACGCACGGGTATGCAGAGAGTGGCGCTAACCTGTAACGGAATGGATGAGGCTACAACTGTAGAGGAACTCCATAGCTGTCTGGCCTCACAATTTGAAGGCATCAATGTTTCCCCAGATGATGTGAAAGGCATGCGCAATATGCGGGACGGCACACAACTAGCGACGGTAACACTCAGGGCAACCGATGCAATCACTGTGCTTAAAAGGGACTCGATAAATGAAGGCTGGTCACGCTGCCGCATCAACCAGGATGTACGCCCTGCAAGATGCTTCAGGTGCTTAGGATACGGCCACAGGGCCACTTTTAGCGTCGCAATGACTGGGACAAATAGAAGCCAACCGAGAAGATCACTGGGGCAAGCATGGGATACTAGAAAGTTCGATGAGGATATGCTGTTATACCAAATCGACACCCTACTAATCCCAACGGTTAACGCAGAGACAATGGCGGCGGAACTTATGAAAATGCTCGTAGCAATGTGTGATGCGACCATGCCACACAAAAAAAAAGGCGCAGCGAAAGCCCCCGTTTATTGGTGGAGCCCCGTTCTTCAGCAGCTGCGATCGGAATGCCACAAGGGTAGGAGAAAGGCACAACAAGCCAGAGGTAGCCCTCAGCACGCAGTTCTTCTGAAGGCTTTTAAAGCTAAGCGAACCGAGTTCAAGCACTGAATTTCAGCGGCCAAGGCACGTGCCTACAAGAACTTACTGGATAGCGTAGACGAAGACACATGGGGTCTTGCCTATAAGCTGGTAAGCAATAAACTGCGGAAGAGAGACGTCACCCCTACGGCTCCTGATGTCCTGGCGAACATTGTTGAGGAGCTCTTCCCGAGACAGTCGACTTCATGTCGCAGCACCCGTCTCCGACTTTCCGAGCATCACTGAGCACGAAGCAAAAAGGAATACTGCGCGATTGTCACGCTGGACGTTAAAAACGCTTTTAACACAGCAAAATGGCCGTTAATCCTCGACACAATGGACAGGATATGTATCCCGGAGTACCTCAGGATCGCTGTAGGCAGCTATTTTAGGGACCGTGTTCTCTGGTACGATACGGAAGATGGACCGAAAAGTTACCGAGTCTCGGCTGGTGTTCCACAAGGATCTGTACTTGGACCCATCCTGTGGAACATCATGTACGATGGTATACTGGCAATCAGGAAGCCCTCAGGGGCAGAGCTGCACTGCTTCGCAGATGACGTGACTATAACTGCAGTCGCCAAAACTATAAGGGAAATCCAGGAGAAGTGCAACGAAGCAATTAGAGTGGCCATCGTCTGGTTGGAGAAAGCCGGTTTAACAATAGCGGCACACAAAACCGAAGCTGTCCTATTAAGCAGCAGAAAGAAGGTGGAGAGCATGCCAATCTCAGTCAGCGGAAACCAGGTAACCTCAGCAGAGTCCTTGAAGTACCTCGGAGTCCTTATAGACCACAGGCTGTCCTTCAAGTATCATGCTCAATACGCTAGCAGGAAGGTAGCCATCACATCGGCAGCCATACCTCGTATTATGCCCAACGTGGGAGGTCCCAGAAAACCAGCCAGAAGGCTTCTAGTAACCGTAGCAAAGGCAACGCTACTCTATGCCAATTTGGAGTGACGCCACAAAAAAGTATTCATACTTAAAAGGAGCGCTTTCGGTGATAAGGTCTATGGCGCTTAGGCTAATAAGAGGATTTAGAACTGTATCAGAAGATGCAGCACTAGTCCTGGCAGGCATGCCACCAGCCGAGCTGGAGATCAAGGCCCTTGGCCTTATCAGTAATGGACCATGACTGTTTCCGGGCCTACCTACACCGGAGCAATTGTTTAGTCAAAATGGATTGATCACGGCGATGACGCCGAACGAACATATATGGGAGCTGGGACACCGCATCATCATAAACATGATGAAACGAGTTCGTGCCGACGAGATGTCCAACAGAGTTGGTAACTAACTCACATAAGGAGCGTTCCTGTAAGGTGGCGGGATAAGAATACTACCTCAACGTACCCGGCTTGTCGTAAAAGGCGACTAAAGGGTGGAAGGAGTTGCCTCAGAAAGGGAGTGCGATCTGGCTTCACATCCTGCTCATCGAAGTCATACCTTAACTGGCAGTTCCGGTGAGCGTTTATAGGAGTGAGGAGCATATGGAGGTTTTTGATTTAGTACGTAGGCATAGTCCCACCAGGGGCTATGAATCGTGCATCCCACCTACGGACGGTAAGTGGTATCTTTAGAAGATTTTAATTTTCCTACCGTAAGGCGATACAGAAAAAAACCAGTCGAACACTACAGTCAGGTGCTGACTGTAGAAGGCCATGGATTATAATTACGTTATTTATAATGAAAATTCTGCTTTATTTGGAAAAATTTAAAAATATAAGTTTTATATTCTTATTATTCAATTCATTTGACAGACAAAAGAAGAACACATAAACAATGCAAAAGCGAATAGACAAGAAGTATAAGCATTAAATAGAGCGAGAGGGCAAAAAATTGATGTGAAGTTGTACAGTAGCTTAGTGGAGTGTGTGCCGGATTCGAAGAACAATGATGTTGACAGTGCTCGGGTTCGATTCCTGCCGCGATCAATGTGTGACGTGTTTTCATTTTTTCTTCCTTTTCTATTCAATAATTTAAACAGCAACATATCAATAGTTTTTTAATTTTTTGGTACGCAACATATTTTATTTAGTAGAACACTTTTATAAACTTTGCCGAATGTTGCACAAATCTGACAGTTGCGTAAGTACGCCGAATACGGATGTGTGTAAGAGCGGGACGCCGAACCATAAATGTGCGAATGAAGTCATGCATGTATCGGTGTCCCGCTCTAACATTCGTAACTTTTTGTCTTAAATATTGCAAAAAAAAAAACATGAGATTTAGTTTTTTGAAAACTATTTTTATTGATATTTAATTAAATAACTGTAGTTTTCCTTTAAGCTTATAAGAATAAAATTAACAACCAAAAAAAGTAATAAATATATAAACTTGCACCAGCCGGCCGCGCATGGGACTCGAACTTGCGCACAGCTGCCCGCCACTCTAACTACTAAGCCACCTCCTCATTTTTTGATCGATCGGCAAAGTTGCATTCTGAGCTAATTCTGTTACCATTCTATGCAAATAAAAAGTTTTGTAAAATGCTGTGTGTCCGACGATTCGAACTTCGGTATGATGCGTAAATTAGGTCTTAAGTATACGTTCCAATTGTGTTTTATTCGGATCATATCTCACTTATCTTTAGTCCGATTTAAATGAAATTTTCAGAAAACACCCGTGGCAATGTATTTGTTATGTTAGATGTACAACTTTGGTTGTTGGGTATATATTGTGCATATTAAATTGTTATTACTGATTTACAAAGGCGGGAAGGGGCGTGGCCAAATTTCAAAAACTTTGAAACACTGCAACATACACGGATGTTGTCACAAAATTTGAAGACTCTAGCTCCTATAGTTTCTGAGATCCAGGTGTTCATACAGACAGACAGACAGACGGACAGACGGACAGACAGACATGGCTCAATCGACTCGGCTGTTGATACTGATTCAGAATATATATAGTTTATGGGGTCGGAGATGACTCCTTCTGTCTGTTACGCACATTTGCGTTCCGACAAACACAGTAGACCATGCATTTTTTTAAAATCCATGGCCTATAAAGTAAAAGGTCTATGTTGCTAGGCCTTGGCTATGGCTCATCAAAAGGTATCTTCAAAAGTTTTAGAAATTACGGAGTGTTACGCAAAAAAAAAATTTTTCATGTATTTTTAGAGCTAAAAATGGCCACTCTAACCACTAAGCCACTGCCTCTTATCGGCAAAGTTTCATTCTGAGCCAATCCTGTTACCATTCTATGCAAATAAAAATTTTTCTAAAATGTTGTGTGTCCGACGCTAGATTTGAACTTCGGTATGCTTGAGTAAATTAACATAGGTCTTAAGTATACGCATAAGTATACGTTCAAATTGAGTTTAATTCGGATCATATCTCACTTATTTTAAGTCCGATTTAAATGAAATTTTCAGTAAACACCCATGGCAAGGAATTTGTCATGTGAGATGTACTTTGGTTGTTGGGTGTATATTGTGATTTAAAATAGTTATTACTGATTTACAGAAGCGAGAAAGGGCTTAGCCGAATTTCAAAAAAATTTTGAAACATTGCAACATACACGGATGTTGTCACTCCTATACTCTAGCTCCTATAGTTTCTGAGTTCCAAGTGTTCATACAGAGAGACAGACGGACAGACTGACAGACGGACAGACAGACATGGGTTAATTGACTCGGCTCTTGATACTGATTCAGAATATATATAGTTTATGGGGTCGGAGATGCCTCCTTCTGCCTGTCACGCACATTTCATTCCGATAATTTTTTTTTAAATTCGTGGCCCAAAAACCCCGTTTGTTGACTAATAATGGAAAACCTATATAAAAACAAAAGGTGGGACTGCAGTTCGATTTGGACATTTTGAAAAGAAACATAGAATCCGATCAAACAATAGACCCTGAAATTATTTAAGAAAGTATAAGCACAACCCCAAGTGGTTGATTCTGTAAACATGGCAATTGTAGGCTGATAAAATTTCAATAAAATCGGTTCAATGCTTTTAGAGAATATATATATTTTGAAACAAAAATTTTCGTGACCTGGAAGATTTTTTCTGTGTATTGATCTTAACTTTTGCTGCGCACTAAGACAACGCAATGTTAACTTGACCCGCCTTTGTTCTGGACCATGCGAAGATGAAGTTTACTTCCAATGGTGCGTACCACGTTAACCGCCCCCATAATTGGTCCACTTGAGCTTACCCGATAATATTGCGCATTTACCTTACAGCTGCCAAGACCATAACCAGAGGCGGCTGCTGCCACCTGGACAAAAACTGAAAAGCCAGCCAGGTAAGCCCTATTGTTTACAAATTGCTCAACTGTAACTGAGAGCAACAATCGAGCGGCACGCAAAAAATGCGTGTGTATATACATATGTAAAAGACGAGAAAAGATACACCTGGTGCTACGAGCTCGCATTCTCTTTCCCTTTTTTTTCCTACAGGAAAGTTGCAATGACGTTCAAGCTTGCTGGTCTGAATATGGTACTGTCTCTTTAATAACGTCTGTGTTTGTTGTCCGATCGAAAATTTGACTTTATGTTAATATTGTAATTCGCTAAGTATTGATTTAACCGAGATGTGGTATCTTTTATATGTTGATCATAAATCAACTTAAAAGATTAAATTGTAGATTTGCGGGGTCGGAGGACGTGCCACCCAACTTTTTATCTGCGCCGGGTACACAGAAACCTTCATGCCAAATTTGGTGTCTCTAGCTTTTATATAGCTGAGATCTGTGTGTTCATCTGGTCATTTTGTCATAATAGACTCGGCTAGTGATCCTCAGCAAGAATATATGTATATTTTTGTGGGGTCTCCCACGCCTTCTTCTGCCTGTTACATACATTTGCACAAAATTAGTATACTCTTTTTTGACTATTTTCAATGGTCGGGTGTATACAAATTTTATCGTCAAAAAAGAAATTGTGGAAATTGATCACGTTCGGCCAAGAGAAGCAACTGCTTTAATTCTGAAGTCTTTGATATCCATAGCTAATTTCTTATCTTTGCGTCCACTTTCGCCAAAATTTTTTCGCTCGCTTCTGAACTATACTCTGAACTGAATCTGGCAATCGTGTTTTAACTCAAAGCTTAGATGGTCATATAGATGGCGCTACTATGATTATTATATGATGATTTTTATTTGTGAGTGAATGAAAACGATAGCGAAAATCCTCGAATTGCTTCTGAATCCATAGATTTCTCCAGATTTGGCCCTAGCGATTATTTCGTGTTCTGAGATCTCATAAGGATGATCGCTGGTAAGAAATTTTCGTCGAATGAAGAGCTGATCGCCGAAACTGAGGTCTATTTTGAAGCAAAGTAGAAATCGTACTACAAAAATGGTATCGGAAATTTGAAGGGTCGCTATACTCAGTAGGATACTTTGTTGAATAAAAACCCTATTGACTTAACATATTGTCAAAGTAAAATGTTGAATCGTTGGGGCACATCAAGTTTTAAATAAAATTAAGTCTTTATTTATATATCATAATCATAAAATTTAATTATAATTTCTTACAAGTAAACAATCTAAAATGCATTATAAGTACATATGTTGGCATTGTGTAAGCTATCCATGAAAATTATTAAGATATCTATTAGTGACTGTAATTATGTTTGTTTAAATGGATCTATTTTGATAATCAATCCTCTCAATAACTTAAGGGAAAGGATGTTATAAAAATCAAATACTTACAGCATGTAATTGTGTAACTCACATGATGTTAACTAATATACATATTTTAGATCACGTAATGAAAGAAAATTATTAAAGACATTTATAACTACTCAATGTTACTTCATTATCTGAAAAATCAATTAACTTTTGTAATGTGTTCTATATCGAAAATTGTGTCATGTGGATACCGTGCGTTTTTAGAGATTCTTCAAATCAGTTCTATAGGCAAAAAGAAAATGTTTTAGCTTGAAGTTATTGCACTTTTACAAATGACCTTCCCGTATAAAAACCGTATGAGTAAACGTATATGTACATGCTTACTTTGCACATAACAAAAATACGTTATTTACCCACTATAAAAAAATACGTCGTAATTGAGGAATACATAGTTGTTTAACATAAAAACCTTATATCACTATATTTTGTATATATATACATTGCTACTTAGTAAATTATCGTAAAATAAAAATGAAATTTAAAAAAGATCGTATTTTAAATTAGTGCTATTGCTAAATTTATAGTACAATTTATACTTTTTGCGAACATACCACGAGATTTTTAAGCATTATTTGTTTTTATATTGAGTCCAAATTTTCCACGAGTAAACAAATTTTATATGGGTTTAAGAGATAATTCGATATTGTCGGTAGACCTAATTTACAGTACAAAAACAGAAGGTAATAAAAAATTATTTTCGTTACATTTTTCATTTTTCCGACGTCAAAAAACTAGCATTAATTTAAAGACATTCATAATCTTAATCTATCTTATGTAAACTGACGCAGAGATGCGATTTTTTGAATTAATCAAATATTAGTAATATTATCTTCGATTTTTATACAATAAATATGTTTTCATCGATTGAGGAAGTTGAAGCTGCTGTATACGGTCTTCCAAATGAACTCTACCGATTTTTTGTCGAATTGTTCTTCGACAAAGATCCATTAGAGGCAAGGGTTCCGCTGCAAAATAAAAAATAATATTTTGTTTTATTATTTGACTTGATTTCAAAGATTCATTTTTTTATCGAATGATTTTATTTTGAATTAAACTTGACTAGGTAACAATTTACACTATAGGTTTTTATAAAGTTAATTAATTTTAAAAAATTAAATTAATATTTTATCAAACGAAATAAGTTAAATGACAAAAAAAAAAAACATTCTTCCTTTTGAGTTCCTTATCTTTTATTATAGTTTTATTTTAAAATGCGTCGTAGAATGTTCTTAATGCAGTGTTGGAAAAAATAATAGAAACAGCACTGACCCCTGGACCAATTTCTAAATTGCTCATTATGTACAAGCACTATATGCATGAAATTAGCTTCATATAGAAGGCTGATAACTGTACTTTAATGTGACCTTTGACACTTTAGCAATCTTTCTTGAAAGGAAAAAACTCCCTTTTGAACTGAAAAAATAACAGAAACAAGCGACATTTTCTGGAATTTTTTCCATTTTTTCAGTGAATTCTTTAAAAAAGGCATGCATTCAATCCTTTTAGGTAAGTTTAGCTAAGAATGACCGAATTTGTGGAACAATTCTGTTCCATTAACCTGTAATATGAAGAACAAGAGTGTGGCAGTGGGATACCGTTCGACCTTTTTTTAAACGTAAAGAGTCCATAATTGTACGATACTACTCTTTAATAGAAATACTGTAACGTAAGCCTTAATATGCGTCCTTTATATGAATACGTGTAAATGCATGTAGCATTTCATTGGTCACGCAAATGTAATGTAATGGACTTAATGCATCCAATCTCTTTCTTTTATTGCTCCTCACATGTGATCTATCAGATTTAAGTCCGGGGATGGGTCAAACCATTCCAATATATTGGGTTCGTGATCTTGCATCCATTTCCTTAACTCAAAGGTCACATCGACGAAACAAGTCGCATATTAAAGTGCTTGTACATAATGAACAATTTAGATTTTTGGCCAGGTGCAATTGCTGTTTCTATTATCATTTCCAACAGTGTATATTTTCATATTTTAGGATTTGACAAGTTGTTTTGTCTTACCATACATTACCAGGGATCTATGATTTATATTGTATGTGAATTGTCTTGTTGAAATGACCGGGAATACCCCAAAATTTAATGTTCTTCAGCACTAAATTATTTCTGCCACTCCAAGTACCATATCTTCTATTTTTCTGAAATCTGAATTCGGTCGACTTTGAAGATTGGAGACAGTTTTTTTTTTTTGGCAGCTAATTTTCTTGCAAAAAAAACTTGGTCAACTTCTCAAATATGTTGCATGTGACTCTTGGCGATCTCAAGTTTCTTTAAGACCTTTTTCATTGTACATCAAACACTGGTACCAACACGCGTCGCCCTGAACTTGTGACTGTTATTTTCTTGGACTTTTGGGATGTTTTCGACAGTAAAATAGTTTCTCTGTAATCCTAAAAATTTTTTTTTTTAATTTTATTTTAAAACACTATAAGGCTAATTGAAACTAAAACCAGTCGAACGCTACAGTCAGGTGCTGACCATGGATTATTATTCCGTTATTTATAATGAAAATTCTGCTTTATTTGGAAAAATTTAAAAACATAAATTTTATATTCTTATTATTCAATTCGTTTGACAGACACAAGAAGAACACATAAACAATGCAAAAGCGAATAGACAAGAAGTATAAGCATTAGATAGAGCGAGAGGGCAATAAGTTGATGTGAAGTTGTACAGTGGCTTAGTGGAGTGTGTGCCAGATTCGAAGACCAATGATGTTGACAGTGTTTGATGTTTGATTGCTGCCGCGATCAATGTGTGACATGTTTTTCTTCTTTCTTTTCTATTCAATAATTTAACAGCTTAACAAACAATAATTTTTAATTTTTTTGGTACGCAACATATTTAATTAAAACTTTATAAACTTTTCCGAATGTTGCACAAATCTGACGAATACGGCAATAGATGTGTGTTAGAGTGGGACGCCGAAACTTAAATGTACAAATGCAGACATGCATGTATCGGCATCCCGCTCTAACATTTGTAACTTATTGATTTCTTAAACATTGCATAAAAAACATGAGATTCAATATTTGAAAACTATTTTTATTGATATTTAATTAAATAACTGAAGTTTTCCTTTTAGCTCATAAAAATAAAAAAATAACTGAACTCCGCGCCAGCAAGAGCAGACGTGTCAAATTAATCCCCGAAGACGGTTTACCGTAGAGTAACCGAAATATATTGGAAATAAATTAAAAACAAATTGTTTTTATATTTTTTATCCCTTGACCTCGAGCCAGCTACAATGAGTATAAAACAAAAAGGTCGCCAAAACTCAAGAAAAAAATAATCAAAAAAAAGTAATTGAAATAAAACGTTGCACCGGCCGCCCATGGGACTCGAACTTGCGCACAGCTGCCCGCCACTCTAACTACTAAGCCACCTCCTCATTTTTTGATCGATCGGCAAAGTTGCATTCTGAGCTAATTCTGTTACCATTCTATGCAAATAAAAAGTTTTGTAAAATGCTGTGTGTCCGACGATTCGAACTTCGGTATGATGCGTAAATTAGGTCCTAATTATACGCATGAGTATACGTTCAAATTGATTCGGATCATATCTCACTTATCTTTAGTCCGATTTAAATTAAATTTTCAGAAAACACCCGTGGCAAGGTATTTGTCATGTGAGATGTACAACTATGGTTGTTGGGTGTATATTGTGAATTTTAAATAACTTTTACTAATTTTCAGAGGCGGGAAGAGGCGTGGGAACACTGCAACATACACGGATGTTGTGACAAAATTTGAAGACTCTAGCTCTTATAGTTTCTGAGATCCAGGTGTTCATACAGACAGACAGACGGACAGACAGACATGGCTCAATCGACTCGGCTGTTGATACTGATTGAAAATATATATAGTTTATGGGGTCGGAGATGCCTCCTTCTGCCTGTTACGCACACTTGCGTTCCGACAAACACAGTAGTCCATGAATTTTTTTAAAATCCATGTCCTAAAAAAATTTGCAACTGTCAGCTTTGTGCAACAGTCGGAAAAGTTTATAATAGTGTTCTAATTACATATGTTACGCACCAAAAAATTAAACAATTACTGTTTGTTAAGCTTTTAAATTGTTATATAGAAAAGAAAGACGAAAAACATGTCACATATTGATCGCGGCAGAAATCGAACCTCGATCTCTGTCAACATCATTGGCCTAGGAGTCCGACACACTGTCCACTAAGCTTCTGTGCAAGTCCCGCGGCCGCCTCTACTGTTCGGTTCTAGTTAAAAATGCATACATAAACTTATTGCCCTCTCGCTTTGTTTAATGCGTATACCACTTGTCTATTCGCTTTTGTGTTGTTTATGCCTTCTTCTTCTTCTGTCCGTGAATTGAAATAGTGCGTGTCGTTCGAATACCGTATAAAATGTATATTTTGAAATGCTTGATAATAATCCAAATGAAGCTAAATTTTCATTTTAAATAACAGAAAATAAATGACACACGATAGGAGTATACTATTATAATCCATGGCCTTCTACAGTCAGCATCTGACTCTGATTGCATGCACACCACGAGAGCACCGGCGTCAGATGAAAAGTCTTTCCACGTCACACTGCCAAAATTCTGCGCTGACAACGCTGGTGCGGGTCCATCTGCATGGTGCACCACGGTGGACTTAATCTAATAATGCGCTTGTGGGCAGTGCGCTCGTAATAGCGTTGGCTGTCGCAGATAAGCTTCACTTGAATCACATGGCCGCAGTTTAAGGAACTGTTCATACAGCGATTGGTAGGGATCGAGACGAGCCCTGCTGCCATTCTCATGAACGTTTTGAATGGACGTCCAAACCTGGAGAGAGCTTTGCCCTGTATGTCACTTTGTTGCTGTCTAAGTGGAAGGCCAAGGATTTGGAGGAGATTTTGGTATCGGTAGCGTTGGCTCACATGGCACAAATCGATAATAATTTGTTGCGTTGGGGGTTTACGACAAATGTGGCTACCCGCAATGAGCTTCAGCAACAGCTGCAAGCTTACGCCAGAAAAGAAGAAGTCAAGAATGCAGTCGCAAACTAACTGCCATTTTTCAGCGAAAGTTGGCCACAAATTCGCCGAATGCCGCGCTCAAAAGGAAGGTACATCAAACACAAAAGGAAGAAGCCACTGCGGAAGCAACACGCCTGGATCAAAAGATCGTTCGAACATAAAATGTTATAAATGTGACGAAATGGGACATGCATGTATGTCCCAAAGGCAACAACAAATACATCGAAAACCGAGTTGACGTATGTAAATTAAGTGAGCCAAGTGGATTATTCTTTCAATCGGGTGAGCCTTTTCCATTCTTTTTCGATTCGGGAGCCGAATGTTCTTTGGTAAAGGAAAAATTTAGTATTTACAAATCCAAAATTATTAATGCCGCTCAAAGTAATGCACCTTAGAACACTTTGGAAATATCTTTTGACACCAATACAAAATTAAGTGATAATGATATATGTATGTAAATTAAGTAAGGAAAAGTATGCCGATAGTTTCGTAATTGGAATACCAAATATGCGTGTAACCACAGGTGCATTGGAAATTCGTTTAATTGATAAAAATAAATCTGTTCAAAGGCGCCCATATCGACTCAGCACAGATGAGAAGCTGTTAGTTAGAGAAAAGATAGAACAAATGCTTGAATCTAATGTAATTCGTCCCAGCAGTTCTCCATTTGCAAGTCCAATGTTATCAGTTAAAAAGAAGGATGGCAGTGACAGGTTGTGTATCGATTTTCGTGAGCTAAACTTAAATACGATTTCTGATAAGTTTCCATTGTCACTGATTTCAGGTCAAATAGATCGTTTGCGGGGTGGTGAATATTTTTCCATTTTAGACATGGCCAGTGGATTTTATCAATTATCGATTCATCCAGACTCTATAGAAAAAACAGCATTTGTGACTACAAAGGGTCAGAACGAATTTCTGGCCATGCCATTTGGTCTAAAGAATCCGTCGTCTATTTTTCAACGTGTTATTGTTCAAGCTTTGTTCAAGGGAAACACAGAGTAGTCGAATATTATAGCAAATGCACGTCAATATCAGAAGCCAAAAAATCATTCATATGAGTTAGAGACGCTAGCTGTCTATAATGCAGTAAGACATTTTAGACATTATTTGCTCGGTAAAAAATTTGTTGTGTATACTGATTGCAATTCGTTGAAAGCAAGTCGTACAAAGGCCGAGTTGACCCCAAGAGTACACCGCTGGTGGGCGTACTTACAGGCATTTGACTTTAGTGTAGAATATCGCAAGGGCAGCCAAATGGCTCATGTGGATTTTTTATCACGGAATCCGATTCCCACAGTTTCAAGTGCCATAAGCAAAGTAGATGAAGTTCGCGTAGATTGGCTATTAGCCGTACAACAACGAGATGAGGGCACAAACAGAATCTTGGCTCAATTGAATAACGAAGACATGGAGGCAAATGTCGATAAAACATATGAGGTCCGAACTGGATTGCTATATCGCAAAATACAGCGTAATGGCAAGACTCGTTGCCTACCAGTAATCCCTAAAGCGTTTAGGTGGTCCGTTATAAATCACGTACATGAAGCTGTAATGCATTTGGGGTGGCAGAAAACTCTAAACAAGGTCTACAAGAAATATTGGTTTGAGCACATGACCAATTATGTAAGAAAATTTGTGGAAAATTGCATGACATGCAAATTGTCCAAGCCTTCATCAGGCAAAATGCAAATTGAAATGCACCCAATTCCAAAGATTGACATACCGCTCACGTAGATATAAGTGAACAGCTTAGTGGAAAGAACGATCTAAAAGAATGTATAGGAATATATCATAGTTCAGATAGATACGTTCACTAAGTTTGTTCACTTGTATCATACTCTAAATCTTAACTCGGAAAATTGTATTAAAGCTATAATTCTATTCTATTCTTTGGAGTTCCCAGTCTTATTATAGCGGATCAAGTCAGAAGTTTTGCCAGCAATAAGTTCCGTGAGTTTTGTTCAACAAAGAGGATTGAGTTGCACTTAATAGCTACAGGTGCCAGTAGAGGGCAGGTTGAAAGGGTGATGAGCACTCTTAAGACTAGGCTCACTGGCAAGATTTTTTTTACAAACTTATTGCGTTATTGCGTATTGGATTTTCTTTTATTATGAGGCTAACAGTAATTAATCAAGTCTTATTTTATAAATTAGATTAAGTACAATTTGAAATAGTTGTATTAGTTAGAGACGACTCTAGGATTTCTTTGCTGGGCTGGAGAATCTTTGCGCTTTAGTCCGCTGTGACTACATACACGCGTGACCGGCTTCGCGAGAGGATTTTCGTGTGCGGCGAGCTTTGCTTGATGTTTACGCTTTCTCTTCTGGATTTCCTTGTTGACGAGATTTATGTTGAGGTCTCTATGGATGCTTTCGCTGCGTAGGTACCATGGTGCCCCAGTGATAGTTCGCAGAACCGCTGACTGAGCTCGCTGTATAATTTCAATGTTGGTTTTGGACGCGTTTCAGCACGGTATTGTAGAGAAGTACTTGTATTCCAAACTAAGCGGAGATTTGCAATTAATAAGCCAGTGAAGATTGCTTGCTTTAAGCTTCAGGTGAGGCGTGTATCTAGGTGAACCACGAGGTATGTTACTACGTCTGATTGTGGGATGAATGTATTGATTAGGGTACATGGTGGGCAGGTTTGTCTATTCACATGTCTGCTTTTGGTCTCGTTTATCTTAATGCGCCAGTCCGCAAACCATCTTTCCACTGTTTTAAGATGACAGTCAAGTTTTTCTGTTCCCTTTGATGAACATTTGGATCGGCTGAGTATTGCGGTATCGTCAGCATACGTAGAGGTTTTTTGTAGGCATGTCTGCTGTGTATAGCGTTCAAAGAACGGGGCCCAGCACACTTCCTTGTGGGACTCCAGCATTGATGACGCGGTCGTGTGAAGTCGAACTCTAACACCTGATTGAGAACACTCTTTTGAAGAGATAAAATTCGACCACTTTGTGGGCATTCTGCGGAAGCAGTTTTGTTATTTTGTACATTAGTCCTTCCAGCCAGACTCGGTCAAATGCTTGTGTGACATCTAAGAATATCGCTGAGTAGTATTCCCGGTGCTCAAAAGCAGTACGAATTTCGTTTGTGATGCGATTGACCTGTTCGATCATTCCATGATTTTAGCGAAAACCAAATTGATACGATGGTATTGTGTTTCGCCTTCTTAAGTAGGGAGCTAGGTATTTTAAAAATGCCTTTTCAAACAGTTTCGAGAGACACGATAGTAGACTGATTTGTCTGTAGGATGAGGGTTTTGTTTTGTCTTTACCCTGTTTGGGAATCATCACTATGACCGCCTTTTTCACCTTTGGGGATAGTATCCAAGTTTCGTAATAGCATTGAACAGATTGCAAAAGGTCAGAACCGCACACGGTGGGAGTTCTATGATTATTTTTGGTGCCACCAAGTCGTGTCCTGGTGATTTTTTGGGCTTAAGATCTTTTATCATAGATGCTATCTCACTTTGATTAAATGTTATTGGATTTATTGGTGGCAGGATTTTAATTGCTGCAGGTAGGACAAATGAGTTGCTGGCAGTATTTGGTTGGAATACGCCCTGAAGGTGATCGGCGAATGCATTTGCTCTATCTTCTTTTGATCTTTACTTTTGATTTTGATTTTGGTGCATGTATGGATAAGGGTGAAAAACTGTGTAATCGTGTACGCTGCTTTAGTAAAGCAAATTTTAACTTATTAAATGGGATGATTTCCCAATTTGATTGGTCAGAATTGTATTCGTCTACTGATATTTTAGTAGCGACCAATATTTTCTATAACACAATTAACTACTTTTTAGATATTTGTGTTCCGTGCTTTTATCCAACTTCCTCGAGCCATAGTTAACAAGAGAGTTGTCACGGTTAAAAAATTTAAAGTCAAGCTTATTCAAAAAATATAAAAATAATAGCTCATCCTCAGCCTTTTCGCGCTTCATAAGCGCGCGGTCAGATTTTACTGTCTTGAACGCGAAATGTTATAAGAACTATTTAACTCGTTGTAAGGCTCAGTTTATTCAGAACCCCAAACAGTTTTATAGTTTCGTTAACACGAAGCGTAAGTCTACCGCATTTCCAACTAAATTAACGTTTGAAAATGCTAGTGCAGATACCGACCAAGCCATGGCCGATACGTTTGCAAAGTTTTTTCAAACGACTTATTCTCCCTCTACACAGAGAACTCACTCTTATCCATACAACATTCCAAGTTCAAATGGTATCTTCTCTCCATTTTTAAACAAAAGCTCATTGGTAAAGGATCTCTCTTTAGTAAAGCCAGTCTACTCACCAGGCCCTGACGGTGTTCCTGCTTGTATACTTCGATTCTGTGCTATGTCTCTAAGTAAGCCATTGCTCAAACTATTTTCGCTGTCTTTAGAATTGGAAGGAATCTTCCATTATTCCCTTGCTTAAAAAGGGCAGCAAGTCTGATGCAAGCAATTATAGAGGTATCTCTAAATTGTCGGCTATACCCAAACTTTTCGAGAATGTTATAACTCCTCACTTGCAGCATTTCTGTAGATCCGTTATCTCACCTTTTCAACACGGATTCATTAAAAGTCGTTCTACTACGACAAACTTGCTTGAGCTGACATCCTTCGCGGTAAAAGGATTTCAGGAAAATCTTCAGACTGATGTTATTTATACTGATTTTAGTAAAGCTTTTGACTCAGTAAATCATTCCCTTTTGGCACATAAGCTTGACCTTCTAGGTTTTTCACCAAAACTACTTAGTTGGATTGTAAGCTATCTGACTGACAGAACTCAAAGAGTCCTCTTTAAAACCACCCTTTCAAACCCAATTCATGCCACATCTGGTGTTCTTCAAGGGAGTCATCTTGGTCCCCTACTTTTTACGCTTTTCGACAATGACCTTCCCCTGGTCATACGTAACTCCCGTACTCTTATGTATGCGGATGATGTTAAGCTTTGCTACCAATTTAAAGACGACCACTGTCACTCAAACTTACAAACCGACCTAAATAGTTTCAATTCTTGGTGTTGTGCCAATTTCTTAAACCTGAACAGCTCTAAATGCAAGCTGATGACATTCTCTCGACCCAGTCCGAAGTTTGCTTCTTATACTCTTTGTGGTTGTGCCTTAGAAAGAATCACCCTAGTTGATGATCTGGGGGTCCGTTTGGACCGAAAACTAAAGTTTTCAAGTCATATAACTAATATGGTCAATAAAGCCATGGGTATCCTAGGCTTTATCAAGAGATGGTCTAAGGAGTTCGACGATCCTTATATTACAAAGACCCTTTACGTTTCACTTGTTCGTCCTATTCTCGAATATGGTTCATGCGTATGGTGTCCCCAGTACACTATTCATAAGGAACGCATCGAATCTGTACAGAGGAATTTCTTACTTTTTGCCTTACGCGGCCTTAACTGGGATGAAAATTTAAGACTGGCTCCCTATAACAGCAGACTTCTGCTACTAAATCTGCCTTCCCTAACTAACCGCAGAACCATGCTAGGGGTCGTATTTATTAACAACCTTATGCAAGGTGACATTGATAGTGAGGCCTTGGTAAGGCAGCTACACTTCTCTGTTCCTTGCAGAAGTACTCGCTATTTCCTTCCACTAACACTTCCTTATTGTAGATCGAACTATTATTATTTTGTTCGGACTACAATAAGCTCCAACACGTCATAGCTAGCACTAACACTATCGCTGCTATGAAGGTCTTAATTCTTTCCTATCTAGCACGTAATTAGTAATTAGTATTAATCTTCCTCGATATTCTATTCCTATTTGCATGCCGCGTTCTATCGCCTCTTCTTTTTTAGAATTTCTCCCCGCGTTTCTATTCGCGTTTCTATTCGCGTTTCTACCGCGTTTCCGTGTCGTCCGGTATGCGACGGTGCCTCTCGGTCGGTTAGGCGGGAGGTGGACTTCGTTTGGGTTCCGTGCGCAACAAGCATCGGCTTGGTGTCGTTGGACCACTTGTTAAATCATCCATTGTATTCAACGTCCAAATAATTTAAAAATAATTTCTTCGCTGCGTATCCAGCTTCCTGAGGGGCCTCGCAGTGGACCGACTGTTTCTGCTGGTGGTTGAATATTTTTGTGAGCTTTCCACAAAGGGTTCTTCTTGCTGGTTGGCGATAGTTGTTCAATATATAGATGCTGGGCGTTTGCTTCCTCAAGCTGGATAGTCTACGTGTTGCTATTTTAAGCTATTCCTTAACCTCTGGGGATCTGTGATTCTGCCATTCTCTTCTTAGTCTTCGTTTTTCAAGTACTAGCTGTTCGATTTCGCGAGTTGTTTTGGTATGATTTGTCATTTTGTGTGTGTCTGGAGGGGTAGAGGCCTTTGCTGCAGCAACAAGTGTTTTCTCCATCGATTCGGTCAGGCGGTCAACATCCTCATGGCTAGACGCTGTTTGAGTTGGTACAATGTGAGTACAAACATATTTCGTGTACCTTGCCCAGTTGGTCCTGTTGCCTGTCAGCCTATAGGGGTGCTCAGTTATTTGTGGTCGATGCCTGAGAGTAAGTAAAACTGGTGAGTGATCAGATGATAGTTCTGCAAGTGACTCGGCCGTAATATTATTTCTAGGGATCTTTCTTATTATTACGAAGTCAATGAGATCCGGGAGCTTATTTGGATCTGCTGGCCAGTATGTAGGCCAACCCGGAGTCACATAATCGAGCTTATTTCGTAGCTTAATGAGCGCGTTGTATAGTTCCCTTTGGGCTCAAAAGGCGTGATCTCCAGTGTGTGTGCTTGGCATTGTAGTCACCAGCCGCTACAAATCGTTCACCGAGTGAGTTGAAAAATTAATGTTCCCTTTTCTTAGGGGGATTACGTAGAATGAGTTTTATCCTATTAGTGTCGCTATTTGTTCACTTATGCACTTGAGCTTTTTTCGCGAATGTATATTGGAGGAGGCTTAGGCTCTTAGGTTTCTCTTTGGATGACTTTGCCGTTTGTAGACTTTCATCAGTAGAGTTTGCCAGAAGCTCAAATCTGTTGGTGTTTTCTGGCGTTTTATTAGTGACATCGTCGCGTGTAATTTTTGCCTTATTTTCGGATTGCTGATTTGTACAATATTATTTTGAGGGCTGAGTTTTCTTTTAATTGTTATGTAGCGATCCATTCCAGTCTGTATGGTCGACCCGGTGTTCTTGTTTATGTTTTGGTTTGTTAATAGCAGTTGAAGTGGTTGTTGTTGTCACAGTACTCACCGTAGGTAAGCGTAGAGAAATTTCGCAAGTGTTTGGTGCTTGCGGGTTTTGTGACGAAGCTAGTAATGAGGGAGAGCAAGAACGCGCTCTTTCTTGAGTTGAGCAAAAGTAAATTCGTCGGGTTAGGGGTGATTGACCGCTCGCTGTCTGCAGAAGTCGCGGAGACGTATGAGAAGTTCGAGTTGTTTCGTTGCAATGAGAGCCGGCGATCGTCTTGCTCGCGTTGACGCTGTGCGCGAATATCGTTCTGACTCATACTTTTTGTTTTTATTTGCTTTTTTTTTTTTTTTTTTTTGGTCTTTTCTTTGAAGATGTAAAAACTACTTGCTTATTTCAAACACGGAATATGTATTCGAGCGATGGTGCATCGCACAGAGCGTTTCTTTCGCTTTCGATTTATTTATTTGTTTTATATTAATAACCATTCACTTCACTTAATTCAATCGATACGGAGCTTGATTTAAAACACGTGTTCACACGTCAACGAACGGCTTATAATCTTATGGCAAGATGCGTTGACAGAAATCCAACTAGCCATGAATTGCACTACAAATTGAGTCACTAAGGCAAGTGCTTTTGAATTGCTGATAGCAAGAGAAGCTAAGCTTTTTGGGTTGTTGCCAGTCGATGTGGAAGAAAGTGTAGTCGATAGAGAACATATGAAGGCACAAGCCAAAGAAAACATGCAAAAGAATGCACAGTATGATAAACAAAGGTTTGATAAAATCAAAGCAAAAGTAGTTGGTGATCGATACGAGTTGAAGTCGTTAGTTAATAAGCGAACATGTAAATATTCGCATGAATGGTTACTACTAGACAGACGATTGACAGCAGAATGTAATGGTGACTCCCAAGAGGGAAAAGAGTTGAAAGATGTCACTAGTGATTGTGCATCCGAGTCCCAAGAGGGGAAAGATTTGATAAACGGAACGAATGAAATGGCAGGTGTTCAAAAAGAGTAATGACCGCACTATAACAGCTATCTCGCAGGGACGCGAAGTGTTATGGCGGGGGTCAAGAGATTGGGTGTGAGAAAAGACACGCCAATGTTGATATGTAAATTTAAGTTATGGAAAATGTGAATATTTGAAGTCTTGATACGTAAATTGGAGACGTCTTTAAAATTAAGTTTGTAATAGAAAAATGAAAATAGAAAAATGAATTGTCAATTAATGTTTGTGTAAGCGACTCTATAAGTTAATAAATGTAAGAGAGAAATACATACATTGAAGTTTGTTAAATAAATTGGAATTAAGATGATGAAATTGTGTGGTTTGGACTAGAGTGGTGGATTAGACACACGGGGACGTGTGATAGGTCAGGAAGGCCGTGGCGGAGCCCGACTCCTGGAATTTTGGGAATCGTTTGCATGATTTCACATTCTGATGAAATTGTAGCATTGCGGTGAAATTCTGACAAGCACTGCAGCAGAGCCGCAGACGGCCTCTGCAGCTAAGTGAGGTCAGATCTGGTTGTCACAAATAATGTAAATATAAAATTGCAAAAATGTAGTGTTATGTTCTAAACCCAACAAAAAAACAAAAGCAACAGTCGAGCGGCACGCGACAGTGGGATACCCTTCGACCTTTTTTTAAACGTTAAGATTCAATATTTGTACGATACTAGTTTTTAATAGAAATATTGTAACGTAATGCATGTAGCATTTCATTGGTCAAGCCCAAATGTTTGTGGGTGTGTGTGTGTGTGTGTTTGAATGCAAAAAATGCGTGTGTTTTTGTTGTCCGATTGGATTGAAATTTTGACGATATGTTGGTATTATAATTTTTTGTATCTTTTATATTTCGCTCACAAATCAGCTTAAGAGATTAAATTATTGATGCTTCATGCCAAATTTGGTGTCTCTAGCTTTTATAATAGCTGAGATGTGTGTGAGATCTGAACAGCCGGACATCCGAACAGACAGACAGACATGGCTTAATCGACTCAACTTGTGATGCTGAGCAAAAATATACCATATATACAATACTTTGTGGGGTCTCCCACGCCTTCTTCTGCCTGTATATACTCTGTAGTATACCCTTTTTGACCATTTTCAATGGTCGAAGGGTATAATGAGACAAATTATTACAAAGAACTTGCACTTAAGAAACAAGCTGGAAAGAATCAGCCTCTACCGACCTGACCCACTGCATGGGCGGTTGCAATTTAGTTTTTAAAATCAATTGTAAGAGGGGTATAAAATATTGCCCAAAAAGTATTTGCGGATCTTTTAAAAGAAAGTAAATGCAATTTTAATAAAACTTAGAATGAACTATAATCAAATATATAATTGCCATTTTGTTCGATAACCTTTTGCCATCTTCTTGGCCAATTTAGAATTTCACGCTCATACAACTTCTGGCCTTTATCTGCAAAAAACTGAACCAAGTGCGATTTTATAGCCTCATCATTGCCGAAAGTTTTACCATTTAAGGAGTTCAAAGATCAAAATAAATGGTAGTCTGATGGTGCAAGGTCTGGGCTTTATGGTGCATGCATCAAAAGTTCCCAGCCAATCTCACTCAGTTTTTGGCGAGTGAGCAAAGATGTGTGCGATCTAGCGTTGTCCTGGTGGAATATGACACTTTTGCGATTGACCAATTCTGGTCGCTTCTCCTTGATGGCTGTATTCAATTTGTCCAATTGTTGACAGTAAACATCCGAATTAATCGTTTGGTTCCTTGGAAGCAGCTCAAACGACACCCTTCCAATCCCACCAAACAGACAGCATAACCTTCTTTTGGTGGATATCAGCCTTTGAAGTGGTTTGAGCTGGTTCACCATGCTTGGACCATGATCGTTCTCGACTAACGTTGTTGTAAACAATCCATTTTTCATCTCCAGTTATGATTCGTTTTAAAAACGAATCGAATTCATTGCGTTTAAGGTGCATATCACAAGCGTTGATTCGGTGTGTTAAATGAATTTCTTTCAATACTTGTGGTACCCAAATAGAAAGCTTTTTCACCAGTCCAAGACTTTTTATATGATAATGAACGGTTGATTTTGGGATATTTAACTTCTCTCCTATCTCACGCTCGGTTATATGACAATCCAATTCGCTTAGTGCTTTGGTTTGGTCGTCATCAACTTCATTTGGCCGACCTGAACGTGGCTCATCTTTAAGTGAAAAATCTCCAAAACGGAATTTGCGAAACCAATTTTGACACTGTCTTCCTTTTAAGGCTTCATCACCATACATATCTCGTAACTTTTTAGCAAGCTGCTCCGCGTTTTTTCCTTTACGGAAATAATAAAGTAAAATATGACGAAAATGCTCCTTTGTGGGCTCCATATTAAAATTGACGCCAAACAAACAGATGTAAACAAAATTTCGCGCACTTTTTTTCTAAAGCAAGCTAAAAGTAACAGCTGAAAGCTGACAGAAGAAAGAATCCAATTACAGAGTCACAAGCCGTTGAAAAAATTTGTCAACGCCGACTATATGAAAAATCCGCAATTACTTTTTGGGCAACCCAATATATGAAAAATCCGCAATTACTTTTTGGGCAACCCAATATATAACTTTCTGGGTTTGACATATACTAAACTAAGCACCATCTGTCGAAAATAATTAGAAAGCACTTACATATGTTTACTCCGGAACATAGGTCAAAGGGAATCCCACTGTCGTGTGCTACTCGTCTGTTGCTCTCGTTGTCTTTTTAAATTCGACTATGTACAAAGCGCAAGAGATCGTTTCAGACAATATAAAACGACGCTATGTATAATTTGTTTGGATATTGCAATCAAAAGTTATAGGCGTTTGAAAATGAAGTTCATTAACGCCAAAATTAAAGTTTAATGGTGATTGGGCGGCTATATTCTACCACTGCGAACCGCAGAAAGTAAAGACTTCGACAATTCAGAGTCGGTGAAAATGACACCAAAGACAAGCCAGCCGCCGGAAGGCCGTGCAACGAATACCGATTTTATCATGAAATTCATCGCGTTAGACCGGCATGTGGCATTTCGTGACTTCATATCCATAAGGCTGGATACAAGAAAAGCTTTATGTTTGTATGCTGCATGAGTTAATGCAAAAAAAAACTTCTGGGCCGAATCAACGCTGGTGATATGTTGCTGTGTCTTTGGTGAGATTAGATTGTAATAATCCACTATGAGCTGCCCCATATGGCAGGATGCTATACTGTACCATCAACTGCGAACAAGTGGACCGCTTGAAGCACGCTATCGACCAGAAGCGTCTAGGACTGGCCAACAAAAAGTGTGAAGTGTTCCACCAGGACAACGCTAGGCCACACTTCCTTAATGACTCAGAAGCATTGGCATTGGTGCTCGGATAGGAAGTTCCATCGCTTCCCCCATATAGCCCGGACATAGCGCTAAGTGTTTACCACCTTTTCCTATATTCGCCCATTGTTGCTGGTTTCTTGGACTCAAAAAAGGCTTGTGAAAAATGGCTGTCCGAATTCTTCGCAAATAAGGTGGGTGGTTTTTAAGAGGAGCTTTATGAAATTGCGTCTAGATGAAGACACACTATCAAACAGATGTATGTACTGTATATTTAAATCCTATCACTAAAACACTTATAATGGGAGATATTTGACCCCAAGAGTTAACTTATATAATATATGGCCGTCAGCCATGAGAGATAGTGCGAAAGTGCGGCTCTACTCTGCCCGCGAAGGCGGCTGGAAGCAGGCTCTTGCCTACCCAGTTCTCCTAGCAACGCTGAATAATAGTAGCCGGGTTAAGACCACTGGTGGAGTACTACGCTAAGAAGCACCTGCCTTTGGTAGCTGTGTGTGACACCAATGCACACCACACAGTGTGGGTGAGTACCAACGAAAACAGATAGAGTGAGTTCCTTCTTGGATGTATTTTAAATAGCTACTTAGACATTTCAAATGTCGGCTCTGAGCGGAAATTCGCAGATGCTGGGGACCTCGTATAGTTGGATACCATGTGTAACTATGTCCCATATTACAATAGATCGAATACGAAAAGCTCCGTTCCTGAAACTCATTGCATATTTATCTATTTATTTATATAATGTCTACTAATGGCAGTCGACTAGAAAAAGAATTTTATATAAAAACTAGCTGATCCCAGTGGCGTAGTGGGGGGGGCGAAGGGGGCAGCCGCCCCGGGCGCAAAATCGAAGGGGCGGCAAATCCGGGCTCATGTTTGTTTTTTTTTGTTATGTTAATTATTGATTTACGGTAAACGGATAATAGTTAGGGCCAATCGCGTGCGCGATTTTATTTTTTCAAAAATTTTTCGCCTGCGTCGCTCTTTTCCGGAACTCAAACAAAATTTCTTCGCCTCACACATGTGATAATTTGATTTAGTGCAAAATGTATATTGTTCTACATTTCTTCGTTAGGATTGGAAGCATACAAAACTCTTGTCACAGCACTGAAAATCTTTCTTACTTTGCCGTTGTCTGTAGCATCGTGTGAACGTTCATTCAGTAAGCTCAAACTGGTAAAATCTTATCTCCGATCAACGATGAACCAAGAAAGACTGTCGAATCTGGCAATACTTTCGATCGAGAGCAATGTCGCGTCATCGATAGACTTTTAAGCGTGATCTTTTTTTATGCACGAAAGTTATAGATTATGCATAATTTACATGTTTCTTCGACATCTCCACAAACGTTTTTTTTTTTCATTTGAATATAGCGTATGATTCGTGTCAAAACCTTTTTTTTATACAGATCTTTTTATTTAGGGGGAGGGGGGCGGCATTTCCTCCATTGTGCCCCGGGCGCCGAAATGTCTCGCTACGCCACTGGCTGATCCAGCAAATTTTGTACCGCCTAACAGTCAATGAATGTCCTGTTACCTTTTAGATAGAAACAAAAACGTTTTTTTATTATAATGAATGATGATGAAAATATACATACAGAATGAGAATAACAATACAAAAAAAAAAAAATAATAATAATAATTAAGAACTTCAAACTCATGTCAGAAAAAAATGATTGAAAACGTAGTTGTTAAGATTGAGAAAATCTCGGATTAATTCATTAATAGGATTTTCATTTAAGCACTATGTGGTAAACGACATTCTTTGTTTTTTGGTCAGGCGCAAGAACAAATAAAGTGGATGGTTTGCCGACACGTGAGCATGCCACGTACAATTGACCATGAGAAAAACATGCATTTTCTAGATTATTATTGGACGTTGAATACAATGACTGTATTATCAAGTGGTCCAACGACACCAAGCCGATGCTTGTTGCGCGCGGAACCCAAACGAAGTCCACCACCCGCCTAAACGACCGAGAGGCACCGTCGCATAACGGACGACACGGAAACGCGGTAGAAACGCGAATAGGAACTCGAGGAGAAATTAACGCGAAATCGAAAGAAACTAAAATAAAAAAGAAGAGGCGATAGAACGCGGCATGCAAATAGGACAAAAAAGAAAAAAAACAGAATAGAATATCGAGGAAGAATAAAATACTAATTACTAATTACGTGCTAGATAGAAAAGAATTAAGGACTTCATAGCAGCGATAGTGTTAGTGCTAGCTATGACGTGTTGGAGCTTATTGTAGTCCTAACATATTACCCTGAAAGGATCATGCAGTGCCTAGTTCGATCTACAATAAGGAAGTGTTAATGGAAGGAAATAGCGAGTACTTCTGCAAGGAACAGAGAAGTGTAGCTGCCTTACCAAGGCCTTACTATCAATGTCACCTTGCATAAGGTTGTTAATAAATACGACCCCTAGCATGGTTCTGCGGTTAGTTAGGGAAGGCAGATTTAGCAGCAGAAGTCTACTGTTATAGGAAGCCAGTCTTAAATTTTCATCCCAGTTAAGGCCGCGTAAGGCAAAAAGTAAGAAATGAATAGTGTACTGGGGACACCATACGCATGAACCGTATTCGAGAATAGGACGAACAAGTGAAACGTAAAGGGTCTTTGTAATATAAGGATCGTCGAATTCCTTAGACCATCTCTTGATAAAGCCTAGGACACCCATGGCTTTATTGACCATATTAGTTATATGACTTGAAAACTTTAGTTTTCGGTCCAAACGGACCCCCGGATCATCAACTAGGGTGATTCTTTCGAAGGCACAACCACAAAGAGTATAAGAAGAAAACTTCAGACTGGGTCGAGAGAATGTCATCAGCTTGCATTTAGAGCTGTTCAGGTTTAAGAAATTGGCACAACACCAAGAATTGAAAATATTTAGGTCGGTTTGTAAGTTTGAGTGACAGTGGTCGTCTTTAAATTGGTAGCAAAGCTTAACATCATCCGCATACATAAGAGTACGGGAGTTACGTATGACCAGGGGAAGGTCATTGACGAAAAGCGTAAAAAGTAGGGGACCAAGATGACTCCCTTGAGGAACACCAGATGTGGCATGAATCGGGTTTGAAAGGGTGGTTTTAAAGAGGACTCTTTGAGTTATGTCAGCCAGATAGCTTACAATCCAACTAAGTAGTTTTGGTGAAAAACCTAGAAGGTCAAGCTTGTGTGCCAAAAGGGAATGATTCACTGAGTCAAAAGCTTTATTGATTGAAGCCACAAATAGTCAAGGATTGGCCCTGTGATTTTTGGATTGTCATGGCAAAGGCAAGACGAGTCGGGAATTGAATTCGTTTAAACTCAAAGACCATATCCGTTGGGATCATCGGAATCCTTGGAATAAGAACTTCTTCATCTTTAAATTTTCCTTTAAGTATCGACGCATGAATCACAATGCTCATCAGTTTTCTTATAACCAAACGCGTTCCATTACACAGTTTTGGTTAGTTTAAATTTCTAAGCATGATGACTTCCAAGCCAACTTTAAGTTTTAAGCTGCGGTGGTAAACTAGGCACATCCACGGAGTTTGAAAATAGCGTTCGATTAATAGTGACTTCTTATTCGTCTGTTACACAGTCGTTAGATTTGAATGAATAAAGAGTTCCTTCGATTTGATTTTGAATTATAAAATTGAGATCATCTACATCTTTATTTTTACCGGCCAAAATTGCTCGTTCACTTAACCACTTAGTATTTTTGTGGTTAGCATTGATATCCGGGAATACTTTGTTGATAAGCTCGTTTTTTGATGATTCGAAATTGCAAAAATTTGGAACAACAGGAAAACGCCCTTTATCTTATAACCTTTTCCAACTGACTTTTTATTCCGTAAATTCCGTTCTATTCCGATGATTTTATGTTTTTACTGTAGAATAATTCTTATTTTCTGGAATTAAAAATCAAATAATTAATTTTTGAAAATTAATGTCTAAAAAAGCAAATATAACAATACCTTAACTTTGCAGACATTTTACAAAAAATAAATTTCTGAACGCATGCATTCTTCTATTCGGGACGGAAACATATCCAACAAATCAAAAACCATGGCAATTAATTTATAGAATGAAATAATAATTTTTTTTAAATTGTGTTCATTAATAAAAATTTAAACTTAATTATATTTTATTTAATATAATTAAATTAGAATTTAATATTAAAAAACCGATCCATCTTTTTTTCCGATTGATTGGGGAAAACACAGTAAAACCCAATCAGATTGGCAGGTAAGTGTTAATTGTTGGGATTGAGTGTTATGTAATTGAGGGTAGACAGTTTGACAGTGGAGGGAGGACTCTTAGTTGAAAACTCTAAACAGTCTATTGTAACCAGCACAGAGGATTCGTATCAAGCAAGTTACCTGTGAACAAAATGTAAGGTGAATTTTTAATTTAAATTCTTCGCGTTCACCGATTCAAGCTTAAGTTGGTATGTCAAAGTCATCATTATTTTTTTGTTCACGCATGTCTTTCTCAGGTATAAAAAGTGCATTCGACGATTTGTGCGATGTCCAATTTTGTTGAGCAAAGAAGTGCTTTTTAATGCTTTCCGACCTTCTGAAAAAGTGGCAAATTATCAATGGCCATGTCCAAAAAGGTGGGATTTAATTTAACTAGCAATATAAGTAATTTCCAAAAAATTTAGCCATTCGTAATTAAATACAAGTCGCGGCTACTGAATGAAATTGTCGCCTCATGCGTCTGTCGCCTTTTGCTGCTCGGCAGCAAAAATCAGAAGAAGCAAAAAGTCGAAAGCACCGACTTACGCTGCTGCGACTGTTGATCAGCAGCAATAGCAACGAAATTCAAAAGCAGCAAACAGTCGAAGGCGCCGACTTATGCTGCTGCGACTGTTGATCAGCAGCAATATCAACGAAAATCAAAAGCAGCAAACAGTCGAAGGCGCCGACTTATTCTGCTGACGACTTCCGAAAGTCGTCGGTAGCTGCAGCAGCGACTTACGTCTACGATCAGAAGCAACAGCAAAGCAGAAAGCGAAAAAACAAAAAACGGCGACTGCTGCTGATTTTTGATATTCGTCGCTGCGTGATTTTAACTTACGCTTTGACAGCGACTTCTGATTTTCGCAGCAGCAGAAGCAATTGTTCACTTTCTGATATCGCTCGCAGCAGAAGCAGTGAAAAGTAAAAATATTGCGACTTCTGCTAATTCGACTGCAGCTTTTCAAACACTGCTTCGAAGAGAGGAGGAAACGTTGGCACAAGTGCATCGGGGTCGGGGGTATTATTTAGAGGGGGCGATGTAGATTTGGGTGAATAAATAAAGATTTCAGTAATAGAATTATTGAATCAAATGTTTAAAGAGAGTGGAAGAAAACTACTAGTAACTCTAGAAGGAATGTAAAGTTTATTTAGTTAAGCAGAGTAGGGGAAGCTATGTCATACTTGATTACATTAAAGAAAAACTTAACACCTAGTCTAATACGACGATTAGTAAAAGAAGTAAGTTGATAAGAAGAAGTCGTCTAGAGTAAGGTCTGATCGCGAACGTAATGAGTTTGTCTCTCACACGCTCTCATTGCAAAAGGTAGTTCTGTAGTTACCAGTACAGTGATCTGGATATCTACTGCAACAGCACCTTGAAAGTAAAAGCGGACAAGAACCAAAACAAAACAAAAAACGGTGTTAAACAGAGCTGGATTACTACATTCAAATAAAGCGAAAGCTAAGCCCACAACACAAACAAGCGAAAATAAATCGCGCCAACGCTGCCAATGCACTATGGTCCAGAATTCGTTTTTTTGCCATTAAGTCTAAATTTTTATGTCAATATATCGCCCTTTAGCAATTATTTTCTAAAAGAAAAAGAATCAAATAAATAAAAAACAAAAACAAAATTGACCAAAAGCCGTACTAAAGCTTTTTATGAGCTTTTAGAGGTGCTGTGTTAAACAGTTGATTGAGAGAAGGCAATTCCCGGCAAATTATTTGCTTACTTTTGCACGTGGTACGATTGTTAATACGCATCCATAAATTATAGTAAAATATGGAAAATAAAAGCCAAGGTTTGTTGTTCTTAACGTATGTAGTTAATATACATATGTGTGGTTGTACAGTTTTTGTGTTGTGTAACATCCAATTTATGTGTATTTCAACAGAAAATTCTACAGTGTCCTCTGTGTTTCGTGGAGTATAACTTATTTTCTTTTGATTTTATATTGGCAAGTTCGAACTCAGACATAAATGTGATGAAACTCGTGACATAGAAGTTACCTATGAAATGCACATGACACTTATAGCTGGAAAAGTCCTAAACGTACGAGTATTAACAGACACTAAATCTACTCAATGTTTTCCGATCTGTGGAGTCAGCCCAACACAAATGTTGAAAAATGTTCACATTCTGATTCTGATTCCAGTTCAGATTCGGAAATTTATAATGTAGAACTAGAAGAAGAAGAGGGCGATTATTCATAAAACAACATATATTGTACACTTATACACATTTATTATATTTAAAAAAACAATAAAATTTCGTTGACTCCTGAGTCATACCAGTAGTTAATATGGGAGACCAGAGAGGGCGTGGTCGCACGGACTCCAAATTATGAGTAAACTATTTGTGTATTAACAACAAAATGTACAAAGTTTCAAGTCTGTAGCTTCATTTTTAGACTTTATGCCAACAAAATCGAATTCTGGACCACAGTCCAATGACTCAACTTCAAATAGGTTTGCACTACTGGATGACTGAGAAGTGCAGAAAATCTTAAGTGCGTTGCTTAACAAACTAGCTGGAATCATTGGAGAAAACAAGTTCTACGTTATACCTCTTATTAAGGAAAACATACTCAAAACGAAAGTGCAGACTCCGGATGAGTCTAGCCACCAATCAGTGATCTATACCTGTATGAAGCTAGGAAGAGTTACTATACCAATGGTAGCCATTAAAGGAATAGAATCATCAGTGACCCTATCCGAAATTATCGAGGCACTAAAGGAGAATTACTCCCAAGCGAAAACGGTGATCAATATTCTTAAAAGGTAAATAGTAATTATAAGATTTAACAAATCAAAGATCTTAAAAGTCTCGGAGAAAAGTATGAAAAATCCTACAACACAAAAACGTTGCAAACTTTTATTCCAATTTTTAAGTTGAAATTTTTTTTTACTATTTAAATTGAATTTTATTTAAAAAAAAAATTGAACTTTTATTTCTTATTTTTTATCATAAAAATCAAAATTAAGAGTTATGACTTGATTTTTATTGTAAAAATCAAAAATATAAATCAAATTTAAATTCCTCATGAAACGAGCTAGATCATACAAGGTGGTGTAGCGAATTTTGAATTTTTGAGGATTTCGTACAAATGAATTTAGATTTTTTTGTGGAGTTATGTTGGTACTCATGTCTGTCACTTCTGCTGACAAGCTTGGCCATTTTGAGAGTTCGCTTAGTTGTTGACAGCTGCTTTGCTTGCCCTGTTTTGGATCGTCATCGATTTTAATCTATAGATCATATAAAAAAATGGATCAAAGAACCTGTATAAATGAAGTGGAGAAACTAGTATTGGCCAATCGTCGAATCAACGTTAAAGAAGTTGCTGAGGACCTAAACATATTGATTGGCTTGTGCCATTCGATTTGTATACCCTTCCACCATTGAAAATGGTCAAAAAAGGGTATACTAACTTTGTGCAAATGTATGTAACAGGCAGAAGGAGGCGTGGGAGACCCCACAAAGTATATATATTCTTGCCCAGCATCACAAGGCGAGTCGATTAAGCCATGTCTGTCTGTGCGGAAGTCCGGCTGTCCAGATGAACAAACATATCTCAGCTATAATAAAAGCTAGAGACACCAAATTTGGCATGATGGTTTCGGTGTACCCGGCGTAGATGAAGTTTATTTCAATGTAGGGTGCCACGCCCACCGCCCCCGAAAATCAATAATTTAATCTCTTAAGCTGATGTATGAGCGACATATAAAAGATACAACATTCTAAGTAAGACCATACCAGCTAATTATAATACCAACATATCGTCAAAAAGTCGTTATTAAACAAAAACCTTGTTCGCCAGATTTTGTATACAAGTTATCACCCTCGGTCCCTCTGTATTCAATATGGAATTTATAAACAGTTTTCACAGCCACTTTGGAACCCATATTTTGCTCTAGCGCCTACCTCTTGCGCCAGTATCTTAAAAACATCAACAATACCCGAATTTGTCAGCGCTTTTCGTAAACAAACAATCTTTTCCAAGAGGCAGTTATTAAACTGCGCAGTACAAAAAAGTAAATATTGACCACTTGGTCACCATCCTAATCAGAACTCTTCAAGTGTCAACAAAATTCTCCATCAAGAGCGATTCTCGATACTAAAAAGCCGTTAGGAACTCACACAAACACACAAACGTTAAACTGTAACAGTGCTACACATAACGGGGACCCGAAATAATCAAAAAGGGAGCCTCAAAGTGTAAAACAATAAGAACAGTGTTGTGAACAAACAAATTAAAGAAGACCTGAAAGAAATAAAAAGGGAACTTCAAAGTGTTCAACATCTTAAATAGTGTTGTGAACACATAAACGTACAGTGCCGCTCAACTGAATAGAGAACCTGAACGAAATAAAAAGGGAATCTCAAAGTGAAGTGCAAATATAATTAAATAGTGCGCTGATGATACCAAATTGACAAAAAAACAGTTTTGGTACACAGCACTTATAACTGCAAAAAACTGCAAAACAACAAACAGTTAAAAAAAAAAAAAAAAAAAATACCAAAATTTAAAAAACAACAATTAAAGAAGGAAGACCCTTCTTAAACGTTGGGGGTCTTCCATCTACACTTGGGTCCAAGTCCCAAGTGTAAAAGTGAAGACCGCAAAACCAGGAACAAACAACGCCCGGCTTAAGAAGGAAGATCATTCATGTGAGCTATATAGTTCTTTATTGTAAAATTATCATAACTAAATTTTTAAAACTGGAGGATCTTAAGTAACTTTCAAAACTTAAAAATGGCTCAAAATCAGACTTTGACAGCAGATTTAATCGCTGAACTTATAGCAAATAAAACCAAAGCCTTATCTGAAGAAATGCAGCAATAAAACTACAAATTAATACCAGTTCAACTACAGTTCAAGAATACCAGCCCACACAAGTAAATGACTCAATCAGATGCGATGAATCATTTGATGTTATTAAATCTATACCCGAATTCGCAGGTAGTTACGCAAATTATGTTAGTTGGCGTGAAGCAGCATGCTGCGCCTACGGTAGTAGAAAGTACATAGGTGCTTTGACAATTTTGAGAAACAAAATAACAGGGAAAGCTAATGATACGTTAACAAATCATGGTACCGTATTAAACTTTGATGATATTTTACCTAGATTGGATTTCGCCTATAGCGACAGGCGTCCGATTTATATAAAAGAACAGGAACTAAGTGTACTTAGACAGGGTAACATGACGGTTCTAGAATATTATAGCTTGGTTAACAAGAAACTTATCTTGTTAATAAACAAAACAATAATGACATATGGCGATAAAGCAAGCGTCATCACAGAAATGAATAACAGAAACAGGGATAACGCGTTGCGGATCTTTCTCACAGGTCTAAATGGTTCTTTATCAGAAATTCTATTCTCTTTAAAACCTGAAAACTTACCCAATGCTCTAGCAAAGGCTCAAGAGCTTGAAGCAAACAATCAAAGAGCATATTTCGCTTATAATTATTTTACACGTTCTCAACAGAACAATAACAATAATAACAAAAATCAGAAGAAAAAACC